>JAGDQP010009713.1:1783-38239 GCA_022664845.1 Lepisma saccharinum | reverse complement strand
TCTCTCTCTCTCTCTCTCTCTCTCTCTCTCTCTCTCTCTCTCTCTCTCTCTCCCTCCCTTTTAACATCCCTGTCTGTTTGGCCGAATCACTCTTCGCAGACTTAAAGGAAATAATAAAAATTGTTCATTTTAAGGAGAATGGATCCAATTAGTTTATATGATAAAAGGAAATCGCCTCAATATCCAATCTTTCACACACAACGCTAATTCAATCACACCAACAAAACAAATCACTAACTACAGAAGTTAATCGAAACTATGCATACCAATCACATTGTTATAATTACCACCCCCAATATGTTAAAAATCTCTCAGAACAGAAACCGGAAACCGTTGTTGGCAGAACAAAAGTCTAGTGGGAGCGGCATTACTGTATGTGGCATATTTTCGTGGGTGTAGCTGATATATGACACCCTGAACGCAAATGGTTACCTAACGATCATCGTCGATCACATGCAAACATACATCGTAACCTTGTTCCCTGAGAACGGTGCTATAGTATCTATCAACAAGCACAGTGTGCCACCCAACTCGCCGTGTGTTGTTTGAAGAGCATAACGAAGACTTCAAACAACTCCCCTGGCCACCTAGTTTCACAGATCTTAACCCAACTGAAAACCTATGAGACCACATCGTTCGGCACATCAGACGGATGGGTCTCAGTTCATTGTACTCTACGGGAATCCGTAGCATTCACCTTCACTGAATGAACAGATTTTTTTTACATGTTTCTTAATTTACTTAATTTTTTCGTAATTTCTATTCTATTAGTTAATTTATTTATGTATTTAGCGTGATATATTCGAACAACTCCACGAAATAAAATACGAAAATCTACCAATATTAAATAGAATTGCAGGTCTATGTAAAAATGACCATTGGGAAACATGTTCCTTGCATTGATCATACTTTAAAAGATTAATAAATGCTGTAACTACGGGATATCTTTAATTACTAATGACTTCAACCCATCCTTCTTTCAATAAGCTGCTACGAAAAAATAATTCTAGAAATTCTACTCTACTCTGAAAATACGCGTTGTGTTCTCTCTTAGTGCCCACATTCACCACAAGATGGAACCACTGAAACTACTGCTGAATCTCTGCTTATACTGCCATCTTGCTGTCAAATGAAGAGTTAATTGCGACGTGTGCTCTCCCCGTGAAGGATGAAAGTTCGTCTACGATACGATACAGTTAATCCACTTAGTGCTATTAGAAAAAGAAAATTTAGGGAAAAAGTACTTACCTTTGCCAAATCATTCTTCTCATTCTCGTCACTGCCCGCAGATTTTTCTTCCGCTGAATGCTTCCGACTGCAATCCGAGATATCCGCAATATCCACTGTTTCACCCGAGTTCACACTTCTCGTATCCGGGTCAGGAGGTTTGATAAACTCAATCCTCCCGCCTTCCACGCAAATGTTAGGCGAGAGAGGATAAGAACTATTGGTATTGGGGTAAGAATTCGATAAAGGTCGATCGCCCCCACCACCACTGGCGGATTTACAACTATCGTCCTCATCTTCTTTATTTTCGAAGCCGAGGAGATGAGTCTTCTCACCGGACAATGGATGAATTTGTCTGCAAGAGAAAAAAAAAGATACGAATATTAATACAAATTATATGAGAATTTTTTATATACTCTTCTGAAGCATACTACACACTATCCGTATTTCTATAACACTGTATCAGTTACCTTATCACCTTCCGGGAATCGAACACGGGGGGTCTGTGGTCCTAATTGCTATTTGCAAGTTGATAGCGTGGTTCAGCCGATGGAGTATCTACTTGACACCTGAGGAGGCCGTGTTTGATTTTTTCTTTTTAAAAAAGTATTTCTAAATTCTCATATTCCTTATTAACATATATTTCGCACTTTCAACATTTTGCTGTATGTTGCTTGCAACTTGTTTATTTAAAAAAATATATAAACTATCGTATTTTTACACACAATAATGCCGAACTAGCGAAGGCGGGTTAGATTTAATATTATTAGGTCCACGCGCATTACCAGATTTTATTTACATGAAAATAATATTAGGCGTTTTAAATGTCCATTGGCGGCTTAAAAGATAGTTGGGAAAAAAATACGCCACCGGGATCACTGTAAACTTTAAATAGACCAGTACGTTTTAATTCATGTAAAAATCAGTGCATTAGAGGCGAACTTTATGAAGCAGCTGAGCTATGGTTGATTCAGAAAAGAGTTTTACAGAAGACCAACCAGATATTCAGATGCACGGATTTTGCATTTGAATTCGATTTTATTTATAGCTTTTAGGCATCCTGGACTCTGAGCAAGGTAAGGTAGGGGGAGAGGATGCAGAAAGGACGTGAATTGAAGGTAGCATCCTGGCATTTGTCTGATGTGACTGAGGAAAATCCCTGGGAAAAGGCGCAGGCAGGATAGTCGGCCGCTGGGATCGAACCCAGGTCCTTCCAAACGCTCTACCGACGGAATGATGGCCACTTATCCATCTGTAAACTGTTTACAATTATTTAAAAAGCTGAAATAAAGATACTAAAATCGCATCTTGCGAAGCAGGCGAGGTTCAAATATTGCCACCACCCTCACCACCCGAAAAAAAAAAAACATAATGAATAATAAAAATTATTCATTGGCTTAGCATTCAGAAAGGTCAAGGGTTCGCGGCTAGCGACCGTCCATTCTCCCTTTGGGTTCTTCGTTGGTCGTACCTGGCAAATGATGGGATGGTCCTTGAAAAGACCAGGGTTGATTCCTTCTTAAATCTCTTTTGTTACTATTGAAGCTACCTACTCAATGTTTCAAAATGACCTCGAAGCTGAATTTGGAGGTTTTAAAATAAATAAATAAATAAATAAATAAATAAATAAATAAATAAAATCTTACTTGTAAATGTGAATGATTCAAAACAACGAAACTGCATTTATTTATGAGTTCCACGACATTTAGAAACTGACTGTGTCCCACCATTCATTCTACTATTAAAATTGTCACGATTCCTCATTTCTTATTTCTTTTGTCCAGAAAAAAAAAGAACTACGAAAAAAAAACAAGGTTCGAACATCAAAAAGAAATAAGAAGAAGAAAAAAAAAGATAATTTACTGGCTGCATGATTTTGCAGAATAGGGCACCTGGACGAACTTAACTGACAATTCCTGAGTACTATAATTTGCCTCCATTTGCTACTTTGCGAAGCGGCACCTCCACAAAAGCCATCTTGTGAGAAAAAAAAAAACTAGTGGGTCATAATAAAAGACTGAATCGCTGATTAGTAGACAGGGTACTAGACGAATGACTGACTGCATGATGAGAAAAAAGAAAAAGATGCTTTATCATTTCAGCAACGCTATCCTTTCTTTTTTTTTCTTTTTTTTTTTCTGGTACGATAACCACCTAGTAGATTATTTTGGACGACACCCGGTGAACAAATTACAGTGTGCACAATCAAGATGACTTTTTTTTTCTTTTCTAAAGTGATATAGTGGGAGTACAAGAACACTTTCGGTCTATTCTGAGAATTCTGGGCTCTTCACTCCTTTAGTATACAACGAGCGAATTTTGGTGGTTTTAATGCTTCTTACTGGATTCTGTTCACGTTATTTGCTTACGCCTTCTTTCTAAAGACGGAACGTGGGGGAATATTCCTAATTTTCTTACTTTTCTGTTCAAAAGGTCACTCACGTGCTTACAAAAAGTACATTTTATAACCCAACCTCCATGGTCTACTGCTTACCGTCGTGGACATCAAAAAGTCTCTCGGAAAGAACGCAGGTTTGAGTCCTGTTTCCAGCATGATAGCTAAGTTCCCCTTCCTTTTAATCAGAAAATACTTCCCGAAGATTTCATTCCTTAGACCTGTGATGAACTTATTCTTTGTTTTCTTCCCTTTTTTACTTGACTGATAGTGAAATTGATGTCTCTATACTGCTTTTCAAAGGTCAAGTCTGTTTATGACCGTCCTTTTGTCTTTGGGATACATTTTTTTTTTTTTTTTAACTTTGCAATGTTGTACATTCGTATTACCGTAGCAGAACAGGAAAATAAGTGGAAAATTGCAACATTTAGCTCATATTTTCACGTAATTCACTAACTAACTAATTCTATGGCTTATGGAACTCGCAAGTTCATCGCCGCAGTAACAAAAAAACGTTCGCCATTGGATTCTATCCTGGGTAATATCAAGCCAGTTTTCATCACGAACACCTATTCTCCAAGATCTCTTCTAATATTGTCTTCCCAACAACGTCTCGGTCTTCCCAATGGTCTCCTTCCATCCGGCATTCCAACCAGGATAGAATATAATCTTCGTTTTTCCTTAATCGTCGCGATTTCATTACTCTTACAACATCGGGTGAGTCGTACAGCCCGTGAAGTTCTTCATCATGCAGTCTCCTCCATTCCCCAGTCATTTCTGCCCGTTTCGGCCCGTATATCTTTCTCAAAACCTTATTTTCAAACACTCGTAATTTATGTTCATCTGCTAGGGTCGTACTCCAACTTTCGCAACCGAAAAGTATTATCGGCAGAATAACCGTTCTGTATATTTTTAATTTCAATTTCCTTGATATTAATCGCGTAATTCACAATAAATGAAAACACTTCCCATGCGAAAACCATGATAGTCTTTATAGCCCGACATCTTTCTCTCTTATTTTCTTAAATGAGAGAACAGGTTATGCCTGTCTCCTTCCTACAATCCATCCTTTTTGTTGTTGTTGGTATCTCCAATGTAGAGTGGCCTCTGAACTGTATCTGGAGCGGTCGTAGCTCAGTGGTAGAGCACTGACTTCGCATTTGGGAGGTTCTGGTTCAATCCCAGCAGCCAACCACCCTGAGTGAGTTTTTCCCGAGTTTTTCCTCAATCACACCAGACAAACGCCGGGACTGTACCTTCAAATTAGGCCATGACCGATTCCTTCCCGCATCCTTTACGTACGCTATCCCGACCTGAGCCTTGGATGCCTAAAGACTATAAAATAAATTCAAATTCTGGGTTCTATTTTTACATAAATACACCTGACTACTTTTCTCTACTCAAAAACATCAACATTTTAATATTTTAATTTAGGATCTCCGCGACCAGCAGAAACATATTCCGTCCAACCATTCATTCTGTCCGAAAGATTGCCAACACTAGACCTACATTAACGAAGCAAAAAACTTTCTAATAACGATGTGCTTTACTTTTGAAAAGAGGTGTAAGTACCATGTTCCAGCTTCTCTTTTAAGGCTGAATCCAAGCGGGGTTTCCCCCGCCTTTTTTCGTTTTACGTTAATTGTTCAGAATTCCGTGCAGGTAAACAAAATGTAATTTTCACAGACGAAAGTTCGTGTCATGCTTCAATAATGAGTTCAATAAGCTTTATGGAAATGTTAGTAAATAACTTCAGGATTGTGTGCAGGCAGACACTTTTGGGACATTATTCTGTCCGAAAAGTGTCTGCACACAATCCTGAGGTTACCAGTAGCATTTCTTTAAAACAAATTGTACCCGTTATTGAAGGACGAAACCAACTTTGGTCTGTGAAAGTTAAATTTTGTTTACCTGCACGGAATTCAGAACAATTGACGTAAAACGAAAAAGGCGGGGAAAACCCGCTTGGATTCAGCCTTAAAAACAAATTCTGTTTATAAGGAACATGAATCGTCTCTGCAACAATTTCATCAACTTTTTTTTTTTTTTTTTTTTTAAGTTTCAAAATTAATTATCTAAATTTATATAGCTTTCTAAAAGACCAATTTCAGTTGTAAATAGAACCATTATTTGATTATATATTTATTGTTACAGGATTCCGAAGCACCATATTGAAATACAATTTTAAATCATTTTAAAAGTTGAAAGTACATATTTAAAAAAAAAAAAGAATGAAACGTGAACAAGATAAAAGAATCTTCAATTAATTTTAAAACCCTAAAAAAATGTATTTATTCATTTTTTTTTTTTTTTTAGTTAGGAGAGAAGAAACCCTTTTAAAAAAAAATCATCCATCAGCAAATTTGCACACCAGAAATAAAAAGCAAACACAGATGAAATCTAAAATGGGATTGGTCGCCTCTATAAAAGCTATTTAATTGCAAATTTTCACACACACACGCACAGTTAAACATACACTGGTATTCGCATAAAACAAGACGTAAAAAAGAAAAAAAGCATTAGCCATTACTTGCTCACGTACAGTAGTAACAGCTGAGTACAATAATTACTGTTGATGAATATGGATGTGAAAACATAACATTCTGCATATTCATACTATCTCGAACATTGGATTTTCAGGGAGAGATACATTGTACTATTTACATGTTAAAAATCTAGAATAGTATGCTGTGTGACATACAAGACACGTATGCACAAATGGAAGGGAAACTTGTTACGTATTTTTCTCCACCAGGTGTGTTCCAACTTTTCCCAAACACCTATGTGACTACGGCTTCCCTGTAGTACCGAAGATAAATAACATGTCTCTCATGTCTTTGCACAAATATTTTCATTACAACCGCCCTGAGAAGTTATTTTTTTTTAATGAAAACGTTGTCAATAAATTAAGTAAGCAACTGAAAGAATGGAATTAGTTTTGTGAGATAACGTTACAATTGTTTTTAAACAAATCCAACAATGGATGTTATTTTTTCGAATAACTTGACCATAGGTGTACATTTGGACCCGACCTCGCGATGAGACTTCGACCTCAACCTCCCTCGACCTCGCGATGGGACTTCAACCTCGACCTCGCGATTTCACTTGGACCTCGACCTCGCTATCTCATTTCGACCTCGATCTCGCGGTTTGACGTCGGACCTCACGCCCGGAAAACGGCAAAATCTGGGCCAAAAAAAGGCGAAAGGCAACAAAATTTTTAATCGGGAATTTTTGCTGCATCTTTCTGGCACATTAAAAAAAAAAAAGATCCATTATTTTTTAAAGAAAACTTTGAATCCGGGGAATTTTACAAAAAAAAAAAAAAAGAATTTTTCTCAGTATTTTAAGGGAAATATTGTGACGGGAACCTGACAACACTGTCACTTCCACAAAGTGTCCCTGAAATAATAGCGCAAACTTCAGGAGGCGATTATTTAGATCAAAATAAGAAAACAGTTCCTATAAAGAAATTGCGAAATCTGCTTAGTTTTGGAACTACAGGCGTTTAAAGCAACAGACGCATCGTCACAAATGACGTATCTGGAGTAATGGCGTAAGCGAGATCGGCGCAGCAAATCTCTCTCAAAGCAGTACCCAACACATCTATTTATGTTTATGAATTTGAATTTTATTTATGGTCTTTAGGCACGTAAGGCTGGGGCCGGGATAGGGGAGGGAAAAGGATTTTGAGAAAGTGTCCGCCACGGCCTATGTTAAAGGTGCCATTACGGCATTTGCCTGGTGTGACTGAGGAAAAACCCTGGAGAAAAAAAACTCTGTCGAAGTTGTGTATGTTTGTCGAATGGAGTTTAGAGGGGATTTTCATAAAGATAAGATAAAATGAGTGTATGAGCGGTAACAGCACTATGGCTTACGCCCGTCCCGAGGGGATTTTCATGTTTCCCCTATTAAGCCATATGATTCCTTGACAATCAAAATTCTTAAGTAGCGAAACCTGTCTATACGGTACTTCGTCAATCAAAAGTATTGCTTAAGGCTCAATCCAAGCGGGGTTTCCCGCCTTTTTCGTTTTACGTTAATTATTCAAATTTCAGTGCAGGTAAACAAAATTTAACTTTCACGGACCAAAGTTCGTTTCGTACTTCAATAGTGGGTATAATAGTTTTTTTTAATGCTACTAGTAAGCTCAGGTGACCACACTGTCGTCACTCTGGTGGACGCAGTTCCACCAAGCGCGGACAAATGGCGCTAGGGCAGGCTCAGGACCTATCGGTCTAACACCGGTGGTTATTATATTTATAGTAAGCTCAGAATTGTGTGCAGAATAATGTTCCAAAAGTGTCTGCACATAATCCTGAAGTTATTACTAACATTTCCTTAAAGCTAATTCAACTCATTATCGACACCGCTTACGTCATCATATGTCGGGCTATGACGTCATTTGTGAGGATGCCGCTGTGAATTTATCTCCGAAACTAATCAGCTTTCGGAATGGCTTTAAAGGGACTTTTTTTTCTTATTTTGATATAACTAATTATTTCCCGAAGTTTGCACCATTATTTCGGAGACACTCTGTATATAGAAAACAATACACTTTCTTGTGGAGTTGTGGTACACTGAAAAAAAAATGGAAATCAGGAATAAATTTACGGTTTAAAAGAGAGAGGGGAGGGAGAGAGTTTAAAGTTAATATAAACGAACTATATCCAACGCTAGACGGTAGCACGTGTCTCCAATGACTTTTCTTTGCACCAAATTCTCGAAACATTCAAACATAGAAGAAAGCGACGTTTTTAAGACTACCTGTGACGATCGCTATCCGTCGAAACTTCCAACTCACTAGGGCTAGAAAGGTGGTTGAAGTGTCCTTGGAAAGGTATCGGCGAGCCTAGCTCAAACCTGTATAGATCGTACACATTGCACGGGCGGAGCCAGAGATACGGGGGCCAACTTATAACTTTGGAACTACTAGTGTTACGAAGGTAATTGAGGTGTCGTTGGAAAGGTTTCAGCAAGACGAGTTCGAACTCGTATCATTCATGCAAATCGCTGCGGCGGTGCCAGAGTTAGGAGGGACTATTTTTCAACTGAGGAGCTACCAGGGCTAGAAATGTGGTTGAAGTGTCGTTGGAAATATCTCGTCCAGATGAGTGAAACTTGTATAGATCATATAAAGTGCAAGGGCGGTTCCGGACATGAGGGGTGGCAGTTTATAACTTAGGAATTACTAGGACTAGAAAGGTGGTTAGGGTGTCTTTCGAAAGGTGTGGCCGCAATCTTTCCAATGGAACACTGATCATTCAAATGGGATGCGAGCTGCTGAAGCCTGCTGGTAGCACATGATCACGGTCCCCCGACTAAGCTCCCCTAATTTTTCATTTTTTGTTTTGTTTATTGTTAGATTCTTGTAGTTAATATCCAAACCTACGCCAATGAAGCCGTTTCAACAATGAACACAATACGGGGACAAAGGATGTATCCTTAAGTTTGAATTTCGAGAAGCTGCTTTAGAATTTCCTGCAAGAGGAACTAAATTTAGAGATGCAGTGCAATCGTTCTGCCATCTGGTACTTAAGGTCGACACTTTACACTAATCTTAAAGATAGTTTGTTGACTAATTTGTAGAGAAGCGTGTTCACATACAGGGTGTCCCAGAATTCTTTCCCTGATTACAAACATTTATAAGGCATAAAATATGACACACACAAATACTTTTTATCTTGAATTGCACGTAACATATTCAAGTTTCTGTGTACATACTTACTGTTATTTTGTTTTGTTACAGGGCCCAGTGACGTAACAACAGCGGAATCGGACACCATTTGCAGAAAAATGTACTCAAACCAGGAGAAAGCCCAATGTGTCCTCTTGGATCAGGAGACACAGTCACCAAAAACAGTCCAGAGACAATTCCAGGCGGCATACCATAGACAGCCACCAGATGTTAGAAGCATCAAGATGTGGTATGCTAAGTTTAAGGTAACAGGCAGCGTCAGTGATCTCCCTAGAACAGGCAGGCCTGGACCTAGTGCGCAGACAGTTCAGACAGTGAGAGAAGCCTTCATGAGAAGTCTCAAGAAGTCAGTCCGCAGAGGCTCACGTGAGTTGCAGATTCCTAAGATATCAGTGCACCGCATCCTACATAAATATCGCCTAGATATCCTTCGGGCAACGAAAGGATCACACGTAGAAATTTACTAATTGTGTACACAAAAACTTGAATATGTTACATGCAATTCAAGATAAAAAGTATTTGTCTGTGTCATATTTTATGCCTTATGAATGTTTGTAATCAGGGAAAGAATTCTGGGACACCCTGTATATTTTGTATAATACATAAAATAAACAATTAAGATATACCACAGCATGCTGAGAATCATCAGACTGGGTCAACCACATGCGAAAGCAACACTGACGAGTTAAACTCGTCAGCTACTGGGAAAAAATCACAAGTATGGAGCCACAAAATATATCTTGGCTATAACAACAGACAAAGGCGAAAGAGGAGATACAGATCTATAATTCATAATTCACAGCCATATTCAATCCACTACTGGATGAGGCCTCCCCCCAGAGGGAGGAGGTGGTCTACTGCTCCCACGTTGACCGCATGTGTTGGGACAGGAGAGCCGAATTTCTCACAGCAGCTGTTTCACGATGCTGAGTGGGCACCGTTCCAGACCCTCACGCCTTGGAAAAATTTCCTTGGCAGACCCGGAAATCGACCCCACGATCAGCAGTCAGCAATGCTAACCACTATACCAGCGGGGCGGTCAACAGATCTATACAAATTTGAATTTTATTTATGTTCTTCAGTAAACTATGGCCCAGACGCTAGGAAAAAAGGATGTTGGAAAGTAGTGGACCAACGCCTAGTTTGAAAGTATAATCCCGGTGTTTGCATCGTGTGATTCCACGAAAAAACTTGGGAAAGATCTCCGTCAGGATTGGCGATCGTTTGGATAGTTCCCAGGACCTTCCACTGATGAGCAAGCGCTCTATTAACTGAGCCACAGCCGCTCGGAATATAGATCGAAACGAGGAGATGCTTCTTTACCCCTTTAAATAGTTTCCCTAGCTCGACCATCCTGACTTAGGTTTTTCCTCAGTTACACCAGGCAAATGCCGGGATGGCACCTTCAACATAGGCCCTGACTGACACCTTCCCGTATCCTTTTCCCTTCCCTATCCCGGTCTGAGCCTTGGATGCCTAAATACCATAAATTCAAATTCAGTTCCAACAACTGATTAAAAGCATTTTTAGAAAAGTACTGCAGAAATGATACGGGCTGAGAAAGATTACGGACTATTACAGAGAAAGATTGATTTCAAGTTTCCCTCTTCTATGTTAAAACATAGCTTAGGTAAATTGGATGTCCTTATTAATGTTACTAATAAGCTGGTGAGCTAAGGATGGAAGAAAGTAGGCTCCGAAGTTGAGTTCGTGATCACGTGCACAGTAAGCAACCATGCTAACCTCTCGGCTAACCCGGGATATAAAGCAAGCTTAGAGTTGTGGTATATTTTTTAAAATGCCCTCCTGGAACATGCAGTATAAGAATCCCTGGATGACAATTATTGCACTGTTTAATGACCGTGTCTATGTCGTTATATGATCATGACCAGCTACCAGCACCCCCGTCCCTCCCCAAATAGTATACGGAACAGTGTAACTGTAGAAATTGATACATTTCCCATATCTGCACAGACTGACACAATAATTTTACAGACAAGTTAAGTTGTCCATAAAGACATGGGAGGAGCTACGTTTCTGTTAGAGTATTGTACGACACGATGATTTCGCGATGAACTAACAATAACATCGGAAGTTATGGTACATGATATCGACATTTCGACAACTCACAAAGAATGTCACGCACGCCTGCAGATGACGGGTGGAGCATCTTTGTAACGGACCGTATTAATTTGACGCATCCTCCACCCAGAAAGGAAACATGTTGGTACGAGAAGTCACCCAGTATTTCCTGTTGTGTTTCATAGCGCCCTGTGCGAGCAAATGCCATCCTTCAGGATCAGTTTGCAACTGCCATCGATTTTGCAGAAACCCAGCTCCCGTAGCTTAGTGATCACAAGTCGCGGACTTTGGATCGACGTTGAGAAACACATGTATGAGTTTTGCTGTCTTGACAGGTTTTTCTGTCTCTTCAGGCGGATGCCGGGATAGTGGCTAGACAAAGACTGCTGTTACCATGTCCTTTCCGCCGGCAGACTGCTCGTTGAGGAACGTTATCCCTTAAAGTTCTGACGGACTTTTATCAATTTAACGCGCTCCAAATTCAACTTAGAGGCCTTTTACATATACATACAACCAAAATAGTTTATACAGGGTAGAAGGATTTGGGACAGAACCAGCCTTGTACCATCCTGGCATTCACCCAATGCGAGCTAAAGAAACCAGGAAATATCTCAACCAGGATGGGCGGTAGCTATGTGCGAAATCACGACATTCAAATTTATTTATTTTTTAAGTCCTTTAGGCGTCTGAGGCTCAGGTCGAGATAGGGTGGGAGAAGTGATTTTGGAAGGTAGACGGCCAGGGCCTATTTTGTAGGTACCATCCTAGCATTTGCCTGGTATGAAGAAAATACCTGGAAAAACCTGTCAGAATGGTCGGCCGCTGGGATCGATCCAAGAACCTTCCGAATGATAAGCCTTTGAGCCACGGGCGTTTAAAACAGAAGAAAATTATTAAAATTTAGTGGATAGTAATTAATATTATCAATTCAAAATTAATCCCGAGTTTGTTATTTTAATTATTCTTGATAGAAAGCCAAGTGGATAACACTCTCGCCTTCAGTATCAGGGGTTCGATTCCCAGTGGGGAGCTGAAATTTGTGTAATATCAAGCGAAAAGAAGCTTCTTGAAAGAAGTGGAAATCAGGAAAAAATATATGGTGATGGAAACAACCACCAAATTGAACTGAAACAGTCTGCATGGCTAGATCTGGGCTATCTTCGTCTGGAAATTCACTCCTCGTGAACTTGAAAGCCTGATTCTAAATGCATGGCAATCACAAATTGTAAAAAGCCCTAAACATACGATATTACCGTAATATTGTGATAAAAAAGTCGTTGAATACTAATATTCCTTATTCAAGTAATATAAAGAAAGAATTCAAGCTTAATGTGGTCACTTTTTTAACCCCCTCCCCACTTCCACACACAAAAAATGGTCCTACCTAAATTCATTTTGTCCGTCTGTTTCTCTGTCCATCTATAACGGCAGCCTAGCGACTCAATCAAAGCACGTAGAGACAAAAAATAATTCTGATTTGAGTTCTGTGACCTAGATTTATCCTAGTGTCTTAAATCTAGTGACTATAAAGCTGGAAGGTTCTTCTCACACGGTTAGCTTTCTCCATCTTAAAAAAATCACGGTAGACGTACTTCACGGTCGTATGTTGTCATTGCGTTTGCCCTAAGATGACACTACAAACTTTATTGTATTTGTTTAGAGAATATTACCATTACGAAGCTGGCAACTTTGACGAACACTAAATGGTAAATACGACATTACACTGTTTAGATGCCTTTAGGATAATTACCCACAAAACAGCACTGTAATGTGTGTTGCATAGTTGCACCAGAGGGAAATCAGTGTTGCGAACCCAGTATTTTCACACCACTGTTCAGATATTTTATTTTCATGGAAGTCCTGTATTGAGAACACCTTCAAGTCTATAGAGATAAGCATTGATGTGTGGTTTCATGTCATATCTACCTATAAAGGGATTGTGTGTGTGTGTGTGTGTGTGTGTATGTTCCAGCATAACTATGGAACGCCTGGAGCAATTTCATTCAAACTTGATACATACATCACTTACAATCTAAAAAAAAAAAAATACTGTGGGGATAAGACACCGCTGGGCTGAGTACACCTTTAATTTTGTCCATACTATGGCCCTTCGTGGCTCACCATTATGGTTTAGAAATAAACGATCCTGTTTATAGCAGATATGTAGCACAGGTGTTTCAATTACAAACCATGCAATTATTAGCCCAGGTGGCAATGCACGGAAGCGCATATAGTAGAAAAATTCCATCACGAAACGTTGTAGCAGCAAATCGCACATTGTTATGGTTAGTGGAAGTGACGGTGAAAGAAAACTTAAAAATCCGAGAGTGTGGTATGCCCAATTTCACAAAGGTCTCTGACAAAAATACCAAAATGAAAGGTTGAAACTTGAAACCCTCTGACAAATTGGTAGTCTGTGTAATATACTCCCAATTTCTGGGAATCAATGACGGGCACTGGGATTCATTTTTACCAGCGTTTCTGTTTCTATTAATCTGTCCCCTCCCAAAAACTGGAAGGCAAAGACCCCTTCCTATAAACCCAACCTTGGGTTCGCCACTGTCTCTAAAAAAATTGGGAGTACAAAATTGGTATTCCCAATTCAGAGGTACAGGGTATGAGGAAGGGGCTAAATTATCACTCATCTTCGGTGGTAGTACCAATCTATCAATCAATCCAACGAATAGCACAACATTCCATTCAACTTCAACAAATTAGATGCAAGTGAAAACGTTGAACATTAGACTACGAGGTCAAACAGGACAGTTCTGCCTCTTCCACACCATAATCTCAAAAACCATACTCCAGGAAGAAGTTATGGAGCTCCACCCTGATAATTCGCTCTCTAATGAAACCGTAAAGAAAGATGTTATTTGATTGGATGACAGGTTAGGTTAGCTTATTGGATATCATGTGTCTTCAAAAAAAACAAAACAGCAAGGCTGATCTAATTTCCAGAGATACATATACTTATACTTTGTATACATCCTCCCAACAGGGTAACACGGCAACTGGAAATTCCTTGTTAAAATGAAGGCGACCTTCAGTTTTACAACCTATTTTTACAACGTTGCAGATATCACGCACGCATAATATTCATTTCCTTGACTTCGCTTCTAGCTATATACGTGTGGCTTCCATTCCAAACTTTAAAATAAAAAAATGTTGGTTTACAGGCGGGCAAAGAAGAGAGAAGCAGGGGGACGAAAAGTCATCCTACACATGCAAAAACGCTTTTGACAGACGATAACACAAAGAAATCTTGGAACGAATCTGAATATTTTACGAAAAATCGTTGCCAAGCACGAAATCTGCAGAACATCTGATGGAAAGTAGAAATATAAATGGAATTTCACAAAAAGACGGTGTGACGAAAAAAAAAAAAGTTAGAAACGTCATTCAATAGCTTCAGGGATAAATTTCAATTTCTTTTCTCATATTCCACAACAATGAAAGTTACTGACGTCTCTGTCACTACTGTATAATTCAAACAAAGATATATTCATATCTTCCAGGACAAATGAATGTGACAGAATTGTTTAATATTGCCCCCACACGTACGACTAGATTTTGGCAACGATCACTGTAATTATCTTAGTGCTGCGCAGCGAGAAGGGATTAGAAAAATAATAAGCTGTCTTTTCCACGTATTTGAGTTTCCGTCGTAACAGTGGAGTAACTCCGGGTGAAATGGCCCTACCGGTACACAGTGCATTAAAGCATAAATGCCCTACAGTAAATTTATAGTATTGATATGTTGGTCTATAATCTTAAAGTACTACGCCAAATTGAATTGAGATCTCCACAATTCAACGCTGATTAATCACGAGACCCAATGGACCGACTTATAGTTATTTTAAAAATCACGATAAAATGCTGGTATTTATTTAACGTGCGTCATGAGCAACAAATATTTCTATTCCAACTAATATTTTCATAAAATGAGTCAGTTTTGAGTCAATGGTATTTATACAGGGTGAACCAAAATAAATGTGTATGACGAAACTTCCATAAGGGGTACAACAAAAATGGAGATAGCTATGGAAAGCCTATAGTTTAGTGATCATCTGTGAAAAATAACATTGGGCATATGTCTGCATTCACATCCCGACATGTACGGATTTAAGTCACCACAGTTATCATAACTTTCTCCAAAGTTTGTTGGGAGAGTCCACGAATGACTGTACGAATGTTGTCCTTGAGAGCAACAATCGATGCTAGTTTATTCCGGTAGACGTTATCCTTGAGGAAGCTCGGGAGGAAAAAATAAGGAGCTGTCAGATCGGGTGATCTCGGAGGCCAGCTAATGTTTCCATTGCGAGACATCACACGGCCTGTTAATTCCATAGATTGCCGTTGTATGATATTTACAAATGATTCCATCCTGTTGGAACGATATCTCATTGTTTTCACCATCCAACAATGGTCGCAGGCACTTGTCCAGCCGGTATGATGTCATACCGGCACTTTTAACCAGATTAATGCCGGTATGATGTCAATACTAAGGCTCTGGGTGCTACCCTTTTAATCCCTTTTTCTTCGTAAGATAGTTCGCTGAGGAATAACTATCACTCCTTAGACTTCTGGGGCATGTGCAATAGTCCATCAATATTCAACAAACAGCAGAAAAGGCGGGAAAGCCATTTAGTATCGATTCTAAATTTATTCATCCACATTTATTTGTTTGGGGGACGGACATCTACCACTGAGTCATAAAAAAAAAAAAAATAACCAAGAGACCGACACACTTCCATACACTAAAGATTACATAGAAAAATATGACTCAGAAAAACAAGTCTAATTTTCCATTAATGCATTTAATTTATTGTTATATCAATATGCGTTCCAAATTGTTTGTATAATATTTTATCTACATATTGGTACTCACTCGTAACTAAAAATTCTCGAAGTGTGTGCTTATATTACTGGAAGACGTACGAGTTAAGTCATTAGCACCAATGGCTCCTAAGACGATGCTTCAATTAGGAAGCGTTGGACGTTCAGCCTGCACTCAACAACACTTCTTAATATCATAAATCACAGCCATATTCGATCCATTACTGGATAAGGCCTGCCCCCAGAGAGAGGAGTTGGTCTACTGCTCCCACGCTGACCAGACGTGTTGGGAGAGGAGAGCCGAAGCTCACAACTGTGATCAGAGAGAAACGACTAGAGAAATGGAAGGGGATGATAAGTCCTTTCTCTCTGCTGTTATCGCCACTCTTTTATTCACAGCAGCTCCCCAATTGTCCTCACGATGCTGGGTCAACACCGAAATTATGGGGACCGCTCGCACTGAAGTCGAGCACGTTACCGACTAGGCTACGCAGTAGGCTCTTATTATATGTATATAATAAATCACAGCGATATTCGACCACTACTGGACGAGGCCTCTCCCCGGAGGGAGTAGTTGGTTTACTGCTCCCACGCTGACCAGACGGGTTGACAACATACGACAACAAACCAGGCTATTGTACTTTTCTTAATTAACGGATATAAGGTAATTTCAAAAACACTGAACTGCTGAACAAGACTATATTATTCGTAAAAAAAAATAAATTACACGTAACGTTTCGACCTTCTAGCCAAGATCCTCATCTTGGCTAGAAGGTCGAAACGTTACGTATAACTTAATTGTTTACGAATAATATAGTCTTGTTCAGCAGTCAGTGTTTTTGATCTTAATTGCAAGACGTGCAACTATGTTTTGTTGTAAGGTAATTTCGAGAACGCTCATTTTATCTTGCGTTACGTAATGAAGTTCAACATATATAGAATCAACAAGCCGTACGTCTCCTTCAAATATACCACGGGGGGAAACTAAGCTGGATCCTACTTATTAATACATTTCTAAATACTGTAGATCTAAAGCTAGTTTCAAGGAAAGGTTACACTCAAAAACACTTTTACGGATTTCAGTACTATACGTGGTAGTAGTAGGTATTGAAGAATTATTTTGAACCCCACTTAAAAGATGGGCTTATATAGGGAGATATTCTCATAAAAGCCTTGGGTCCTGCAGCCGCGAACCAAGCTGCCGTAGCTCACTGGTAGCGCGTTGGCGTATGATTCAGGAGGTCGTGGGTTCGATCCCAGCAGCCGACCATCCTGATAGAGATTTTTCAGGTTTTTTCCCAGTCACACCAGGCAAATGCCGAGATGGCACCTTCAACATAGGTTCTGGCTGACACCTTCCCATATCCTTTCCCCTCCCCTATCCTGGCCTGAGCCTTAGATGCCTGAAGTCCATCTATCAAATTTAAAAATGCAATTGCAGCAACCGCATAACTACCAATAATGAATACCCACCGCCAGACAGATTTAGCCAAAGAATCGGCGTTGCCAATTATCTTCGGCGTTGCCAATTATCTTCGGCGTTGCCAATTTCTCAAAGCAGATGCCAAAACCTCTCTTTCCCTTGAATGCTTACGTACTTGAGTGACGTCAGAGGAAGGAAGGAAGGAAGCAAGAAAGGAAGACAAATATTAAAGAAAGAAGTGGCAACGTTTGGGTCGAAAACCGCAGAAAACTACAGGAGGTTCCCTCCAGATGTTTGTGGTTTAGACCTGAACAAGGGTTGACAGAAGGTCTCTTCTATGTTCTGAGCGATTCTGTACATCGATATAATGCTTCATGTAACAGTTTCAAGGAGTAAGATCATCATAATTCTATCGTCTTACAAAATACAATTTTTAGTATGAACACAATTATTCGAGAATTTGTCAACTGTCGATTTACTTTGCTAATTCATTTTATACACTCCACAGGCATCTAAACTGGTTAGAAATCAGAGGGATATCCCTCGATGAATGTTCTACAGAGGAAAGAGTCTGGGAAGATAACGAACAGAGCCTTAATCGAGGTACCATCCTGACGTTCGCGTGGAAAGACACAGAATGTGGGAAAACTTCACAGCAGCAGCACTTGAAGTTTCATGACATCGTAGTGCGGATCAGATGACTGCGGTCGTAATTATTATACGAACTTTCAATACAAAAAGATTGAAATATTCTGGACCATTTACAATCGTAAGTTATCAGACGTTGTTTTTAATTTTGAATTTACCTATGGCCTTTACGTTACAAGTTACTTTACTCGCTTTCAAAAGTAACGCGTTACTTTAGCATCGGTCCTAGCATCTTTGGTATTGGTACTGTGGAAAGAAAACTGGTGGAAATATCTATTTTCTTGACCCTGATTATATACACACCCAACACATACATACCTACAAATGCATTAAACCTTAGACATTGAAAAACCTAGAAGTGTTCAACATCAAAAGAATAAATTAAATGAAAACAATATGGAAGAAAGATATCAGTACTTAATACAAATTCAAAGTGGGGACGAAAATCCAGATATTTTTTCGTGTTACGATCATCTTAATGTAATAAAAAAAATAAAAAAATATTACGAGCATTAAAATTAGTCGATTTCCACATTGCTTGACCTTCCAAAAATGTTGCCATAATTATTTTATCTGATGCATATTCATCTTCTGAATATTTTCACGTCGAAGTTCGTCAATAGGATCCGCGGATGAATCACGTGTTGATCTTATATTTTGTCATCTACACAAACGCCTACAGCGTGGCTTGACCCACAATGCTAAATAGCAATTCTCGGAAATTCATTCCAGGAAAATTCTAAGAAATATCTCTTTCTTGACAAGGAATTGTATTGTGTTTGTTTCTTTGCAAACAACAGATGAAAAAGTAACGCAAAAAGTAACGTCGTTACTTGGGGGGGAAAGTAACTCATTACCCGTTACAGTTACTTTCAAAGTATTGTAACGCGTTACAGTTACTCGTTACTGAAAAAGTAACGGGTTACTTTACTCCCCAAGTCTGGTCGGACAGGGCCTAGTTTTGAGTGTACCATCCCAACATTACTCTTGTAGAATTGAGTAAAAAACCCTGAAGAAACCTCAGAATGGACGGTCACTGGGATGGAACCCAGAAGCTTCTGAATGCTAGTCTCTACCAAAGAACATCTGTGCTATGGACGCTCGGTACAAAATCTTCTGAACAATTCGGTAAAATAATAAGTTATCCCCGTTTAGGGACCCCGACAATCGTAATGAACGTTTTAGAAACTTTTATTTGTTGTAAAAAAAAAAAAAAAAAAAAAAAAAAATCAAGCGTTCCGGCTCAAAAATCACAGCAATCTTAGGCATTCTCTTTGTTAGTTAATTTAGATGTACTCTGTTGTATATTTCCCGATCGCTTTTGGAACACATTTTTTTTCTGGGTTATTTTGAAAGTTTATGGAACGGCGCCGATCTACTTCAAGCGATACGAAGAAAAATATCCATTACTTTGAGTAATAGAAAAAACAAATGC
The DNA here is from genome assembly GCA_022664845.1 of Lepisma saccharinum. Classification (NCBI taxonomy): domain Eukaryota; kingdom Metazoa; phylum Arthropoda; class Insecta; order Zygentoma; family Lepismatidae; genus Lepisma; species Lepisma saccharinum. The sequence goes on along the minus strand of JAGDQP010009713.1, from coordinate 18,495 downwards.
TAGGGAACATCAAGAAAAAACAAATCACATAAAATTTAGCTGATCAGTCTCTGTTTCTCTCGTACAGAGAGAGCAATCGGCGCAGAAGAGAAATTCGTTCACGCACTGCTGCGTGGTAACGGCTTATATGTAAAACGTGTTAATGACACCTATTAGCAACATGGTACACAGGCAACCGCGGGGTAAGAAGGAAAAAAAAAATAAAAAAGACAAGAATTTTGAGACGAACAAAATGTCATTCAACTTAACTTTCCGGTCCATCAACTCGAACCTGGATGGAGGCCAAACGAAAAGTACTTCTCGCACAGAAGGACTGGACTCTTGGATCAGTTTTGAAATAGTGCCGACAAAGTAAATGGCGCTGTCTCAAACTGGCTTTAAATTAAGATTTCTTTTTTTTAAAAAATAAAATAAAATAGAAAAACGTTTAACATAGAAAAGAAATCTTTTCCGAAAGGATAAACTATTGCATCCGTTTCATACACGCAGGTAATGTCACTAATTCTCAAATGGATCACGTGGACATTTTCGCAATAGAATTAATTTCAACAAAACACGAAAGAGTGGGTGTATAAGGTGTGGCTGCTTACTTATCTGATGTCAATATTATTTTTTTCTAGTGTATCACGAAACTTACACGAAGACATCGACTTCGCATACACTGTAAAAATTATGCAGCTAAAAATGTACGCATTCAAATCGTAAATACATATATATAAGCTCCTGCGTAGCCCAGTCGGTAGCGCGCTCGACTTCAGTGCGAGCGGTCCTGGGTTCGATTGCCGGTGGGGGCTAAAAAATTTCGGTGTTGACCCAGCATCGTGAGGACAATTTGCGAAAAGACAGTGGCGATCACAGTGAGATCTTCGGCTCTCCTCTCCCAACCCGTCTGATCAGCGTATGAGCAGTAGACCATCTCCTCCCTTCGGGGAGCTCTATTGTCATAAACAAAGGACTTATTTCTTTGTTGTCTACCTGTCAGTGTGTAACAATCCACATATTTGTACCTGAGAACAAAAACCGCGTAGGTCCCAATTTTGGTCGAAACCTGATTAATGCAGTTTTCCACAGCATTTGAAAGGCTTCAGATACTGGTGGTTCTATTCTTGTTAAACACAGTGATGCCAATTAAGCGTTTTTGTCGCCAGAACTAGCGCTTTTGATAATCTTTTAACGCCTCTTTCTTCCTATTATCGCCTAGCGCCAAATGTAACGCCTTTTCATAATAACTTGCTGTGACTACCTATGCTTCAGAAAACTTCAGAGAGTCTCCTGTCTCCTTCGGAGAATCCCTTGCGCAGCCATTGCTCAGTTTTTGGAATATGCATTTTTGGAAAGAGCAGGTTTGAAGTCTTTAAGGATAACTTACCGCATTAGTTGTACTGTCAATGCTATGGAAATAAAAGGCTTCAAAGGTTATTTTGTCACGCTTTCGGCAGCCTATAGGGCAGAAACGAAACATTTTTGCGCCCTTGATTTGTTTGACACCTTTCAGTTTCATTTAGCGCGTTCTAGCGATTTTTTTCTGTTGCTGTGGCGCGTTTCTCAGCTCTGTTGTTGGCAACACTGGTTAAGCATGTTAATTATTAAATATACTGTGTAGTTTGTCCATTTAGTTTCTATATGAATCTAGATAGTTGTTTTGTTTTTGTTTTTTCCTCGAAAATTAATGATCAGTAAGTAACTTAAGCTGTTCTAGCTCTCAGGTACAGTTATAAAAGGTACAATCACTGCAGAATATTTCGTGACAATTGTTGCATGATACGTTAGAGAAAATGCTGAACAAAAAGTAATTGTAACTTTTTCTAATCACAATAGATTTTGTGGAAATCATCACTACTGTGGTCAGTATGTGACGTTCTAACAATATCGGAGAGTGTGCGACGCTCAATACTACAGCAGCGTTTTCAAGTGCGGACCAATTTTATTAGTTGGGAGTTCCGCGGGCGACCGAACTCCTGCCTCTTGGAAAGCTGGTTTATACCTCCCAAGTCCCAACTAATAAAACTGGTCCGCACTTTACAATAGTCTGTGGAAGTGCTGCCGTGGTGCACTGAGCCGACTGAGCGTAGCGCACTCTCCGATGTTGTTACAGTAGAATTAACGAATAACGAGTCCTAAAGCTTGAGGTTTAACCCATCGTGGCGGAGGGTGACTAGCATGTAGTGTCCCGTGATTTGCTTCGGATGACTCCGTTAGTCGCAGTCGAACTTTCATTGGATGGCGAAAATGCAGGAATGAGGTCAAGCGTCAGGACTCGCTGCAGCCAGTACAGACCGTACGGCTGTGAAACTTGGACACTGAATGCGCAAACGACTCAAAGAATACGCGTCACACAAAGAGCAATGGAGAGATGTATGTTTGGCATAACTAGGAGGGTCAGGAAAACAAATGAATGGATTCGCGCACAAACAAACGTAGAAGATATAATCAAGACTGCGAAAAAGATGAAGTGGAGATGGACCGGTCACATAGCTAGACGAACAGATGGAAGATGGACAAATGTAAGATGGATAGATGAAATCCAGCGTTTTTGAGGAGCTAGATGGATAAGGATAGCAGCAGACCGAGATGTGTGGAAAAGAAAAGGGGGAGGCCTTCATCCAGAACTGAACAGAAAACTGCTGAATACAGTATTTCCTTAATTTTATATTACGATAAATAGCTGGGAGAATATACATAGTTTCTGTTTGATGATTTGAAGGTTATCAATAATATTTTATACCTATTTTATGTGTCAAGACATTTATTTTCAAAATATAATTTGTATCATCTCTTCCCTTGTTGTATACCTCACCCACAAAAGACCTGCCGATCACGAACAATTCAAAGTAAGGGCCGAGCGAGCGTATTATTCTCCAACTGTTGAATAATCAGTGCACAAATATTCTTATTCGTATTTTTATGGGTCCAGACGAAATTATTCTAACACGCAAGTCCCTTAAACTTGACCTTTTTTTTTAGCACTGCTTAATCCAGTCTACTCTAGACACTTAGGACCATAAGGACAGACTTCGAGGGCCACAGTTTGCGGAACGCTGTACTACAGAAAGTACTGTGTCCTGCAGAACATTCATGAAAAAGAAATTCTACATTAATTTTGGGCATTAGAATTAGGCCCTCAGTAAAATTATTTGAATCATTTTTCTCAATGAAGCAATATTTATCAAACGCAACTCCTGCATCATGAACATGCAGTCCCTTGGCTATTATTTACTGCATAGAAAGTGTCAAAATTTAGTGTTTAGAAAATGTGAAAGTGAAATTAGGCATCTTTCTGCAATGACAGTTTTTAAATGTGCTGCTGATATCTGTCCGCGGGTGGTTTTGCCAGATATGAATAATGTCCATGAAATGGAATATTTAATATTTTAACATTAAATACGTCAACATTAAAAACGGTCTCACTGAACTCAATACTTTTCCCTTCCTGATTGCGTTGAAACGCTGGCGTGAATTCGCGGAATTGAGTAAGTTAAACAAATGGAAAGAACTTAATCGAGTTATCGAGTAATCATATTTAAAACTGCCTGATACGAGGTGTGATCAAAAAATACGATGAATGAATTTATATAAGCAACTGCTGACGCTACATCCATTTGAAGTAATAAATCCAATAGCCTGATCCGTTGAGATAGTCAGTGTCAAGTTTGAACAAGTTGTGACTTGTCAGCCGGCTTCCAGATCCGGAAGATTGAGGTCGTGTTTACCCTGTCTGTCGCGCATCATGGAAAAATTTTCAGTTGCAAAAAAGTACGAAAGAAGCTCATAAAATGTTAAAATCAGTGTGTGGTGATAATGTGGTGACTCTGAAGACTGTTTACAAGTAGTATGAGCGATTTAAAAGCGGAAATGAGTCGGCTGAAGACGAGCAACAGTCGGGACGTCCTTCGACCTGAAAAACAGACGAAAAACGTGCAAAAAGTAGCAAAAATGGTTGGTTCGAACAGGCGATTGACTATTCGAGAGCTTATCGAAGAACTGAACATCTCATACGGGTTCGTGCAAAGCATTTTAACCGATAATTTGCAAATGAGACGAGTGAGTGCGAAATTTGTTCCCAGACTTTTGGCTTCCTCCATCACAACAACACGCCATGCCACATCTCGCTTCTGATCCGCGAGTTTCTGGCCCCCAAAAAAAGTTCCTGTCTGTCCACATCCGCCTTGCTCTCCGGATTTATCACCATGCGACTTCTGGATCTTCCCAAAAATAAAAACCATGCTAAAAGGAAAATGGTTTGACACCACTCTCGACATTGAGAGGGCCACGACGGAGCAGCTGAAGGCCCTTCCGAAAGAAGCCTTCCAGAAATGTTTCCAATCATGGAATCAACGTTGGGTTAAGTTCATCGCTAGCCAAGGAGACTACTTTGAAAGAGATTAATTCAAATTTTTAGGGTAAGCTTTTACTTTGTTCGTAATAAAATTATTCACGGTATTTTTTTTTTTTTTTTTCGTACATGGATCATAGAATTCTAGTCTGAAAAAGCTTCTTTCTACCTGCTTTGATTGGAGCGATATAGTCACAGACAGGCAAAGCGACATTGTGGGTCTACTCAAAAAGAACTGGCTGGTTTACTAATTTTCTTCAAAATAATAAAGTCAATATTTAAGTGGCAACTTACTAATTACTTCACGTTCGGTGACAACTTGCAGACTAACTTATGATTTTTTTTTTTCGGTTTTGGAAATAGTGCTTTCTATAGATACCTGCTTGAAAGGATAACAGACCGGAAGCTGTGGTTTTGTTTCTCACTGCCAAAACATCAGACCTAGACAGAACAGATGAAAAGGAAGAATTCGCTTCCTTGCTTAACAGTCCCAATACCATGGATTAGGTCCAAACCCTCCGATTTGGAAACCTTCCACGAATAGATTCTACGTCTCTTACAAGCTTATCTGCTTTTGCCAATTGTTCAAGACATTCTGAAATCGGTTTTCCTAAAATGAACAACTGCGAATTCTGCTCCCATTATCTAATAATTTTCGTTATTTTTTCTCTAATTCGCTTATTAAGGTAATTAATAACAGTTTCTGTTTGTATGTTTTCGTATTCTATGTTGAAAAGTACGATTATTGTACACGTAAAAGTAAATACACCGTGGTCACGGGTTCTGTTCCCTCTGGGGTGGACTGATCGGTGCGGTTCGAAGCTGAATTTACCCAAAACTATACACAAAATAATACTGCTATTTATTCCCACCCCAAAATGAGTAATATAACACCAATTCCAGTGCTGGGTAACACCAATTCTAGTGTTGGTTAACACCATCCAGGGTGTTCAACACCGTTTCTGGTGTTGACAAAACACCTCTACCGGTATTCAGAAACACCGTTAGGAGTGTTAAAGTGCACCGCTAGAAGTGTTAGGGAAAAATCTTCAATGGTGTTTATTAGAACTCCTAACTGTGTTCCTGAATACCGGTAGATGTGTTTGTCAACACCAGAAACGGTGCTGAACACCCCGGATGGTGTTAACCAACACTAGAATTGGTGTTAACCAACACTAGAATTGGTGTTACCCAGCACTGGAATTGGTGTTCTATTACTCCTTTGGGGTGGCAATAAACACCAATAATTTCTTTGAGTGTAGGCCCTGTCCTTCGATGCTCGTCAGCTAGTTTACGACGTTCAAAACAATTCAATCAATCGAAAATGAATGACTGATTTTATTAGGAGAAGGAAACAACCTGATTAAGGAGGGTGGCTAGAGTGCTGCAGCCCAGGACCCCGCTAAAGGGACATATATGCCAAGGGTAACCCCTAAAGGTAAGCCCTAACGAAGTCTATAAACTAGGGAGGGGGTTAGTAGCGTAGGACCCCCAAATAGCTCAATCCAGCACAGGAGAGGGTGAACGTTATCTTGGAATCTTGAAACTTTCTCACATGGTCAACGTACTCTCCCTGTAGCTCGGTGTATCAGCGCCATCGTTGTGTACACTCCAGGAGGACTTTCCTTAACCAATCTTTAGAGCTGGTGTGACACCACTCGTGAACAGCATATTATAGAGTACCGGCATTAGCGAATCTCTAAGCTCGCAACGGTTCCTTCACATTAAAGAAGAGGGGGATAAATGCGACTAATATGGGTGATGTTCCACGACTGTGTTGTGTACCCATCATTGCTGTAGTGTCGCCGTTGCCTGTGCATTCACTTGTCTTCGCAACGTACTACACTACCGCGAATAATGTGACGCTACACGACGGTAAAATTCTTAACTCCCTGAAGGTAAAATCACTGACTCAAGGTCACTTCAGCCACACAATACCATTGTTCTCCGTCCACACAAAGAAATGTACAAATAAGTCTATCTCAATCATTCTGGAGTGCCACAAGCACATTTATCTAATAATCTTGAAGTAGATCGATTACTTACCTGGCGGAAGCCGGTGTTTTCGGTTTCTCTAAGGAGTCGCGGCCTGGATCCCAAGGAGTGTCCTTTGGTTCCAGCTGCTTCTCCTTTCCCCTTCTACCACTGGACGCCCTAAAAGAAATAAGAAAATATGTAAATAACAAGGTAAAATGTCCACCGTTGAAAATTGCCTTCAAAGAATTTTATACAAAACTAAAATTAAAAATAAACAATACACAAAAACAGCAGTAGATAACTACGTGTCAGAAAATAAGTACAATTCCCTCTGTCTTACACACTCACTTTTCTACCTGTTAGCCTTACTTGCATGATGCCCATTGCCCAAACAAACTTAGGATCTAAACTAGGGTACATATTTAGAGTGTTACACAACTTTAGCCGCCAACATATTTTATTAGGAGGCAGCAGTTCGTTTAAATTCAGAAATATCCACAGCAACGTTAAATAAACGATTCTATGCAATAACAACGTAAGTCAATTTAATTAAGGTACAAAACGAAGTAAATCCAAGAATATATACAATCGTCCTGTAACTGCACACGCGAATATAGCTAATATCAGGTTCAAGAAATCGCATGCAGCTATTTTCCCTACACGTAGGCCAATGAGCAGTAATAACATTTAAAAATGATATTTACTCAAACTTTATTCGTATCACATAGCTTGTTTTTGCAGAGACCTTTAATTCCTTCGAGCATTTGTCCTTTAAAACAGAAAATATTATATGAGAGAGAGAGAGAGGAAAAAAACTTGATCCACTCGTCTCCCAACACATTTGTTTACACACGTCTTTTGCAGAAAACCATATCATCAGAGAATAAGTAAAGGAGAAGGTCCAAATATGGGCTATGGTTCAAATACGGGCTAGTAGATGTTTTAGACTTGTGTATGCTTTGTGTAGTACTGCTGACTGGTGACAAAAGTGTGAAACAGTTCCCCAAGGACGAAGGTGGTGGCGTAATTCAGTTAGCGACAAAGAATTGGATGTGGTTGATTTATTTGTATGTTAAAGCCTGTTTTCAACAGTGGAAAAGTTTTATCAGGCGTTTCTATTTCAGCTTTTCAAACAAGTATGAAATGTTTTGTTAGGTAAGTTGTATTCTTCAGAGACAGCACTCGTAGTCACTATAAAACAAAGAATAAATAATATTGCGTATTGACTTCTGTTGCGTCACGAAGCAACCTCTATGATTGGTCTAAATATGGGCTACCTTGCCTACCTACATCTTCATCTTAAGAGTGTCCTTCTCTTAGAACACAGTACTTGAAATTTCAAACCTTGTAAGTCCTTTTCATATTTCAACAGTTCCTGTCATAAAGAAAAAGCTAGCAATCGACTTAAAAAACGAGGAAGTGGAACTGTTATAATGGATAACCCATAATAAGAAACAATTACGGCTTCCTTGAAAAAGCAGGAATAAGACATTATATTCTAGTTAAGTTGAGCAAAGAGCAGAACAAGAATCAGATTCAGAAGAATCCAGGATGATGTTTTCTGATCTAGATCCTTGTGATGACGAAGATAGTTACTTTGATACGTCAGCTGCACAAGAAAAGCCAGATGATGAAGATAAGAATTGTATATTCTGCGACAGGATATTCTCTGAAAACAGAGGGAGACCTATGGGTTAAGTGTTTCGTGTGTTCGAGGTGAGCACATAAAGAGTGCGCTGGTGCAGAAAAGGAGGTGTATATCTGACTTTTGTAAATATACTCATCACTAGATTACTCCTGAACATTATTATGAACTGTTAAAATTTCTTCTTAACTATATAAGCTAACTTTAAAAGGTAGCCTATACGTAGACCAGTGTTTTAAAAGTCAAGATTATGACATGTCTGTAAAATGTGTGTTAATATCATAGTCATGAGTTTCTAATCTAATTTTGCAACTACATTATAAAGTAAACATATCTCAGACATATTTGCAGTTGTTGTTTAGTACATTCCTTGGAACATTTTGGAATGCAGAGGGAAACTAATGTATAATCCTTTATTTAATAAATGATTTTATTGTCGCCTTCGTTTATCTTTTAATAGTTAGACGTGGTGGAGAGTTTGTCTGTGGTTACTGTACTTTTTTTTAGATGTGTCGTCCCACTACAGAGTAGACTTGGGGCATGCCATGTAGGGAAACTGCATTATTATAATCCATCCAGCACGAACTCAAAGAACAACCTGGGAGAAAAGTTTATAGTGTCAAGCTCTACCGCACAGCGACTACTGTATCAAGACCATACGGACCATTTGCAATAGATCATCTACAGAACAGAAATAAATCCTTTTACAGATTTTGTTTTGTAAAAATATGCAAAATGATATGGATTTTTAAAAATTCGGGGGTTTCAGACATCCTGTATAGCCCCTGGCCAGGGATGTTGCAGTGTGGGAGGTGACGCTGCAACTCTGCAGTCTTTCATTCCACGACGAAAGTGAAGCAGCAGTGACTTCTGTTGATTGAATCACACAAAAACTTTCTGTATACTTTGACCAATATTCCAACTCCTATCTCGGTACCCTGCAGTTGATATGGACAGCTGATTTTTTGTACATTACCTCTCTCTAGGACGTAGGTTCTCGTAGCCAAATTTCAGGATAGATTTTGATATGATCTCACTAACGGTCTCCTTGTAAGCAGATTTAGTGAAATGCAGTTTTAGAAACACAAACCGTTACCATCACAGACACACGCACATACATGTCCAAAAAGAAGGATAAAGAATGTTAAACCTATCATCATTCTTCCGTTCAGAATAATTCTACATTCCAATTATAAAAGGTTACTGTTCCGCTATTGCTAACCCGTACCATAAACAGAAACGTCCGTTTAAATTATAACAGTCAGCATCCATTGTCTTACAGACAGCAACCACAACATTTTCTACGTACATTTAAGTGAATACCTTCATTACACGTGGTATTCTGAAACAGCACATAACTAACTTTTGTTTCCCGAGCTGTCTTCTTTATTATATTCTTTTTCGTTAAGACATTAAAAGTAAAAGCCAATGTCCTTCTCATTGTTTTATTTGGTTCAAATAAATATAAAAAAAAGGGATTAAGAAAAGACACCTGTTGAAACACAACCGCCACAATGGATAGAGATACATTTTTCCACGAGAGAAGAAAAGAGGCGAAAGCTATGTATCTCCAGTGTTGCCAGTGATCACAGCAGCAAATACTTAAACATTTTGTTGTCATTAAAAGTATTTCAGTTTTAGAGCCTAGTCACTGGGGTTTTCACCCCACTTTCTTCATAAGCCAAATTATTCTGACAGGGGGGCAACCCCCAAATCCTCGAGACCCCCCCCTAACTAACATTTTTGCGGTCAAAAAATCGATAGAAAGTGTGCAAAACTCGTACTCACACCCTCCCAATTTTGACTTTACACACCTCAAACTGAAAATCCTGGCAGAACCCCTGTAAATATATATATAATAAATCACAGCCATATTCGATCCACTAGTGGATGAGGCCTCTCCCCGAAGGGAGGAGTTTGTCTACTGCTCCCACGCTGACCAGACGGGTTGGGAGAGGAGAGCCGAAGCTCTCACTGTGATCGCCACTGTCTTTTATTCACAGCAGCTCCCCAATTGTCCTCATGATGCTGGATCAACACCGAAATATTTGAGCCCCCATCGGGAATCGAACCCGGGACCGCTCGCACTGAAGTCGAGCGCGCTACCGACTAGGCTACGCAGGAGCTCATATATATATATACCTAGTGGTTACCGCCGCTAACTGCTGATCGTGGGGTCCCGGGTTCGATTCTCGGCTCTGCCAAGGATTTTTTCCAAAGCGAGTGGATCTGGAACGGTGCCCACCCAGCATGGTGATGCAACTGGGGAGCTGCTGTGAATGAAAGACAGTGGCGATCACAGTTGAGAGCTTCGGCTCCCCTCTCCCAACACGTCTGATCAGCATAGGAACAGCAGAACACTTCCTCCCTCCGGGAGAGGCCTCATACAGTAGTGTATTGAATATGGCTGTGAATTATTATTATTATTATTATTATTATTATATATTTTCACCGACAAGCAAAACAAATACTTATAATGACTGAAGAGAGTCTGTAAAACCTGAATCTGGATGATCGGCCACTGGGATCGGAGGGTTATAATTTCAATCAGAAGAGAAAACGAGTCGAGAGCATCATGCTTTCTGTGAGATTTGCTCTCAAATCTATCACTCCAGTTGATAATAACATTTTGGTTAACTTTATTTTGTAACAGCCATTTGAGTAACTTATGACTTCGGCCCGTCACGGCACGATATACGAGTGCAATGATTAATACAATCCACAAACATCCATACCTGAGGTGGGATTCGAACCCGCGAGCTTGGAGAATTCCAGTTGATAAAAGTGTGTTAAGAGCAGACCACGGAAAGCATGACGGTATTGACTTCTCCCCCCCTTGTGATCGATATAGATCCTTATTGAAATAGCCTTGGGCTACCATATGTGAAGGATTTCAGTGGTATTATATCCCTCATCCGGGTAAAACCAGTCGATATTCGGACAAATTTGAATCCTAATTTGGCCAACCCTATTAAAAATTGGGTTAATGGCTTTCTATTACAATTCGGTTTATTTTATTAGTATTCAAAGTCCTGCCTGAATGCATTTCTATTCAAATGTACTGTCAGATTCATTGAAAATGATCAATGGAAAAAAATCGGAGTATGAAGATTAGCTCAACATGGCAACATTGTGCAATATGAATTGATTATTTTAAGTCTTAATTGAATTCTGGTTCCATATTCACATATTACACAATTTTTCAAATTTAATCAAATTTCCTATGCTTAATTTTTATGAATCTAAGTATACATTCAAGAAAAGCACCCTTCTTGTACATTTTAGGTGCATGTTTTGCACACCTCAAATGAGTCAGGTTTCAGTTATTTCTGTGAAGTTTAAATGTTGAAAGATGTACTCAATCTGAACTTTAGAGCTAAGAAGTAAGGAACAGTTTTGCTACAAAAAAATAAAAATAAAAAAGTTGGCGCTAGCAAGAATAGAACCCGGATCGTCTTGGCTTGCTTGTTTCTTTTGCTTTTCTGAGTACTTTGTTAAACATCCATATTATATATACAGCCTGTATCAAAATCTTTTAGGGCCGAAAAATCGTTTTCTCAACCTGGGGGTCGTGGGATGTATACAAGAGGGTCGCGAGGGAAGGTAAAATAACTAATAAATTTCAAAGAAAGTATTTTATTTTGCTTGCTGTTTTTAATAATTACTAAAGATAATGTAGTTTGCTGAATAGTTTTGGATAATACAATTAGGATATTTATTATAAATATAGGAAATAAAACTGTTATGTTTTGAAATGAACCGCAAATATTACAAAAAAAAAGTAATTGTGGGTCGCCGGCTAGAAAGCATGGTGAAAGGGGGTCACCGGCTAGAAGGCACGGTGAAAGGGGGTCACCGGCTAGAAGGCACGGTGAAAGGGGGTCGGCGGATGGAAAAGGTTGAGAAACACTGGGCTACACCATTCCATTAAGATATTTTTGCACTATATTCCTAGAGAAAAGAAACAACCGAGACGACGTCCAAATGCAAGATGAGTAGATAAAATCAGGCGTTTTTCAGGAGCTACATGGATGAGGATAGAAGCAGACCGAGATGTGTGGTAAGGGGTAGGGAGACCTTCACCCAGCAGTGGATAGAAAATTGCTGAATAATATGATAACACTCTGACTCTTACACATACACATTACACCTTAAACGATTCAGATAGAGAGAAACTAACACCAAATTTGTGTTTGGATACCTTGAGTTACGACGCCGTTTTTGGTCTGGTATGACTACAGCCTTCTCTCACGCGAAATTTCCCTTAGTCGGTATACGCACTCAGAATGTATGGCACACTACCGCCTTAAACGAAAAGAGAAACTGAGCCAGATACTATCTGGAACGATTATGGAGTCACCAAATTGGAAGTGGCACGATAAATCAACGGATATAAACCCACATTTGAAGTTAGTTTCACCCTGACTGGTTTCTTTAAAGCGGTAGGGAGTATCAGAACCTGAGTGAATATAATCCAAAAATAACACACCGATTCTATAGGGTCATATAAAAAGTCTCCGCGGATTTTTGGAACATTTTTGAACAAAAAAATTCTTTACTGAAAATCAATTTTAATCAAGTACATATTGACCATTATTATCTATGATCTTTTGCCATTTTTCGGGTAGCTTCATAATTCCATCGGTGTAGAACTTCTGGGTTTTTTCGTCGAAAAACTTGGCCAAGTGATTTTCAGCGGCGCTTCGGTCGGCCAATTTTTTACCATCAAGAGAGTTTTGCAGAGACCGAAACAAATGGTAGTCAGACGATGCAAGGTCCGGGCTATACGGTGGATGTATCAAAACTTCCCAACCAAGTTCCGTCAATTTGTTCCGAGGCATCAAAGATGTGTGTGGCCGCGCATTGTCATGATGGAACACAACTCCCTTTCTGTTGCCCAATTCTGATCGCTTTTTCTGCATTGCTTCGTTCAAACGGTCGAGTTGTGCACAGTACAGAACCGAATTGATGTTTTTGTCAGGTTGCAGCAGCTCATAATGGACAGTTACCTTCCAATCCCACCAAACACTCAACATAACCTTGTTTTTCGACAATCCAGGCTTTGAAGTCGTTTGTGGAGTTTCACCAGCCTTTGACAATGCGCGGCCACACACATCTTTGATGACTCGGAACAAATTAACGGAACTTGGTTGGGAAGTTTTGATGCATCCACCGTATAGCCCGGACCTTGCATCGTCTGACTACCATTTGTTTCTGTCTCTGCAAAACTCTCTTGATGGTAAAAAAATTGGCCGACCGAAGCGCCGCTGAAAATCACTTGGCCAAGGTTTTCGACGAAAAAACCCAGAAGTTCTACACCGATGGAATTATGAAGCTACCCGAAAAATGGCAAAAGGTCATAGATAATAATGGTCAATATGTACTTGATTAAAATTGATTTTCAATAAAGAAATTTTTTGTTCAAAAATGTTCCAAAAAACCGCGGAGACTTTTTATATGACCCTTTATATATAGCCTTCCAAGTTTAAAAATAGCTACATAAATAAAATCTGAAGTATTTTCTTGGAAGTCCCACTATTTCTTGAGGTAGTGACTTTTGACAAACCCTGTATATATACCTATATACATGCATGCACTTATACGACAAGAGAAAGAATATAAATTCAATTTCACGCATAAACATGCACGTTTAGCACGAAAATTTGTTTAAAGTGCCGCTTGCAACATTGTCTTCAGAAAACAGTTTCCATCAAATAACTTTTTTTTTTTTTTGAAAGGCTGGCCACGTCGAAGGCCTGCTACCGGCTCTATTGTGATATTCGTCACACGCTGTAGGAAGTGACGCCCACTTTATCTTTACACGCATTACACGCACACCAGTCTCTGTACCTATATATACACACGCACATACATGACTATATACCCTCCCCCTTTTTTTCTCTCTACTGCTATCATAAACATGTTTCATGAAGGCTTTTTCCCACGCATCCTCTGAGTACACCATACAGAGACAGTCACTGCAAAAGGCACTCACTGGTGCATGCGCATATGGGGGGATGTGTATAGAATGTTAAGTAGGATGGGTTCTTTGTAAAAGATTTTTAATGTTTAAAAGAGCAGGGAAGTGAGTGAGTTACCCATTTTCTCTCCAGCTTAGAAAACGATGGGTTTCTCTAATAATGACCACCACATATGCACACACAAAAATAGGCGGACTACTACAAATAATAATAATAAAGAAACTGGTACTTCATGTTCTTTTGAAACTGAACAAATTTTCGACAAGTTTTTGTCATAAGTACTGAAAGTGCATTGAACTGCAATAAACAAGAGTCCCCCCCACCAATATACAGTATTTCCATAGGGGGGAAATGGTAGTAACAAAGAATTAACTTAATAAGCTTTGAAATACTGACAGAGAAATCTATGTTCTACCTCAGTGGTCTCAAACAAACCCAAGAAAGGTCGGTCCACTTCTTACAAGGAAACATGGGGCAGAAAAAAAGTTCTAAATTTCTTTCTTCCATCATGGTCAGAACGTCAAAACACTTACAGCTCGAGAGCAATTACTTTCTATGGATGATATAACAACCAGATTCTTGTTTCTGAAGACTGAATAAAAATACCCTTATATTTGTAAAATGCTGAAAGAAATGGAAAGAAAATATGTAGTAGTGGATACTGGATGGAAGGCATTACATATGGGAGGGTATGCTCTTCACGGCGGCCATCTTGAAGTCCGCCATTTTGAATGTCGATTGGTTTTCTTAAATAGGAAGGGGGTCGTGTAATATATCATTCTGGGCTAGAATTTTACAGGAAACACGATTCTGAAGTCAGTTTTTTCCGTAAATGTATTATTGTAAGAGATAATGGTGAGTGACATTAGGCTACTGATGCAATAGCCTGAAAACACCATTTTGTTTTAAAATAACGAACAAAATGTCAAGTAAATGCATATCAATATCACAATATAATCAGAAACAAATTGTATATATTTAATTACCCATTACTGTGTGTTTGCTTTCAATTTTCTTCAGCATTTTTGCAAATATAAGGATATTTCCACACTTTTTCTTCTCTCCAGAAACAAGAACCTGACTATTACATCATCGATATCTCCCAAAGTAATTGCGCTCGGATTGTCTCAATTTGCATGTGTACATATTTTGACATTCTACCCAGGACGGAAGAAAGAAATTAAGAACTTTTTCTGCACCATCAGTATGTTTGTTTGTCAGTTTCTTAAGACACTTCCGGGGGCCGAACAAATACTTATCAATTTCTCACATAAAAAGTATCAACTTTGAAAAACTACAGTAATGTAGACAGATCGATACTAGTGGAGCGTTATTTCTAATTACTGGTAAATAGTAAGAATAAGTGCTTGATTCATTTTTGTTTGAATCACGAAAATTTTAAATGTAAATGCTTAAACCTTCAGCAATTTGAAACCCTACAGAGAAGTTTACCTGTAATGTGGGCTTACCTTTATGGCATTACTCTATCAATATTTATGCTACTTTCGAACAGTAACAACCGAACAGCCTACTTTAAAAAGTGAGCGTACTGTTTCCTCCATTCACGTAAAGAAAAAATAACTGGCTTGCCGCTTCTGAGTAGATATTTATGAAGTACTGGGAAAAGTTGCATTGATTACCGCCAGATTGGAGCACATGTCATGCAAGATACTCTGGGGATCCATATTACAACCACGTTCCACATTACCACCTTTACCTCAGCGAACCCTTCTGTAGCTAAGGGAAGGGAGCGGATATGGTTTTTGTCTAAAGGTACCATACCAGTATTCAACAGGTAAAACTTAGGAGTTACTATGGAAGACAATTTTGTACACTTCCCAAATCCCCTCTCCCTCGCTGTAATGGCCTGGAAAATAATATGGAGATTTCAAACAGTACCCAATTCAACACCTGGGGGAGAATGTTTTCGAATCGAAAACAAACATGTTCTCGTTTAGAAAAGCAACAAGAACCAACTACAGCTTGAAACCTCTGTAATTCATTTCAACGAGCAAATTCCTGCATTTGTTTTAATTCAATAACTGTCGGCATAAAAGCGGAATCATCTTACTGCCCACCAGCCATTTTCTGCCTATATAACGGAATCTTAAAACTAATATTGGAATTTCTCACACTTAATGCATGAATTATGCTCCACAATTCTTCAGCTAACACGATTTGATTGCTTTGTCTGTGAAAATTTATTAAAGTACGTCCTCTCAGTTGTTGGTAACATTTCAACACCAAAAATTCCAAACGGTCCTTCGTCAAATAAGCTTCAAGTGTTTATATAGCACTCGAAAAAAAAAAGAAGAAAAAAATGATTTGGCACGACATACAGAATATTTTTTTAATCTTTAAGGTGTTGCTGTTTCAAATCAGAAAAGAGCAAAGAACAGTGGGTAATAATGTCAGATGAGAAGTCGAAACACTTGCCAAAAGGGTGGAGGCTCGCTTTGCTTAAGAGGTATTTGGCTGATGCATTTGAATGCAACACAGATGCAAAACGGACGGCGTGAAATTTAATTTGCTATTTCTACAACGGTGAAGAAAAAAAAAAAAAAAAAATCAAATGCCATTGTGCAGAAGGCTTCTAAATTTAACTTATAGCTATTTCAATATTCTATCCTTGACCTTTATCTCACCTATTCGAAATTACGCCTCAAGTCGAAGGAGACTCGAAGTAAGCGATTTCCACTTCTTCACAGGAACTGTCTCTCATATAACGTATTTGTTTTCTTACACATTATTCTATTTAGACTAATTTCATCCAGGA
>JAGDQP010009712.1:32827-58065 GCA_022664845.1 Lepisma saccharinum | reverse complement strand
AGCCGTAAATGCCCACACTTCTCCGTCTTCGTTCTGAGGAGCCAACGAGGCTGCCGGGTACTACCCTCATCACCCTTGTCAGCAAGCTGGAAATCGAGGCGAAGTCCAATGACTTGGCGTCGAAATCACTTGTACTCCCGACTGATGGATACTTGGGACACCCACTCCCCCGAGTGTTGGCGAGACCAAAGGTCCGAAGAGCTCCCCAATGGCGCACTTCCCAGTCTCAACGAGCTAGACCATCCAAGAATCTGCTGTTAAGAACCAGGCGCTATCCAATGGTTCCGCCCCCTTTCCCCTGGGCCCAGGGGCCATCGTCAATGCAAATACATCCTGTCACATCCTTGGTCATTGCGCGGAGGAGTAACTCACAGCACAAGAGGAGATGAAATAATGAGTCATCAATGGATGAAAAATGGGGTGAATGTGAATGGAACTCCTCTCTGCTGGTCCTCCTTTCAAGCAGCGTAGGTGTTTAGCTGCGAGGGCTGATTGCAGCCAGCAAAAGCCAGCTGGACGATGGGGTCGCCAATTCCCTACGCCGTATACGAGCAGCGATTGTCTGCTGCTCGGGCTATGTGATGATGCATCACGTTGCGGCCCGTAGGCCTGCGATGAGGTCGCCAATCCCCTACGCTAGTGGGAAGTAAAAATTCTCAATAGAGAAGCACTTTGGCCCTGCTATTGGACTTCCCATAGGCAGCAACGATGGTAGCAGCTGCCAGGGCTGATTGCAGCCAGTAAAACTGACTGGGCGATGGGGGCGCCACTTCCCGACGCCGGCACGGACTGTACGATTCACCAGATGTAAAAATAATGAAATCGCGACGACTAAGGTGGGCAGGCCATGTAGCTCGGATGGGGAGAAAATAAAGATTATATTCCATCGTGGTGGGAAAGCCGGAAGGAAAGAGACTGTTGCGAAGACCGCGACGTCGTTCGGAGGACATTAGAAGGGATCTTTGTGAAGTAGGTGTTAGTGATAAAAACTGGCTTGATGTTGCCCAGGATAGAATCCTATGGTGAAAGTTTGTTTGCGGCGATGAACTTGCGAGTTCCGTAAGCCATAGAGAAAGTAAGTACAAGAAAATCTCTCTCTTAAGCTATTATACTTAATTGCAAATGCAAGGAATTCAACCAGTGCTGCAAGATAAGTAATAACATGCTTCTGTTCACACAACAGGTTAAGCTTAACAATTCGATATCTTGTACATTAATAGAAATAGGAGGTAATTTAGGAAATGGCCTGTACACGCTGAGGAAAGCGCCATCTAGCTAGCAAGAACTGCTTGGCATACAAATACACAGAACATCATACGGTTCATCGAGATGAAATTGTGGTACATATAAACCAGTTTTAAGGTTTTAAAGGCTAGTGGAAGCAAGTTGAATACGGTAAGTTAAAATTTCCTTATTCTTTCCAGATAGATACTAACAGTGGAATGGTTAGAAGGAAGGAGAGGGAGACTGAGGAAAGTTGTACCAAGACATGGACTAAAAAAGACATTCTTATACAGGAATTCTGCCAGGATTTTCAGTTAGGGTGTAAAGTCAAAATTTGGAGGATGTAAGTGGAGTTTGCACGGTTTCTATCAAATTATCAAAGTTGGGACGGTGCGCTCGAAAATTTTGGGGGTGACACCACCACAGGGGAGAGGGGTTCTTATATACGCACGGAGGGCAAAGCACTCTAAAACCAAACTCACCTTGTAATTCTCCTCTCAGCAATTTTTATATTCAATAAGAGAAGCTTCTCGCACCTTCACCTACGAGCTTCTTCAGGCGCACTTTTTTTTTTTTTTTTTTTTTTTTGTAACAGGTGTATGTTAATTATGTACTCTGTGTTTATATACATGTGGATATGTTTAACTGTAGGAGAAGCAGCTCCTAATTTCAGGAGCGGAAAGCTCCATAAATGTAACAAAATTGCAAGGTGAGTTTGTTTAAATGTGATTGGTTGTCAAGCTTTGAAAGTGATGGTGCAGAAAATTATAAGAGAACACCTATTTGGAGGTAAAAGAAGAAAACTCAATCATCAGGAAAGGAGAACAAAGGCGTTGTGAGACCACAGAAGAAAGATTCTGGGAACAGAAAGTTACTATGGAAGTTCAAGTGAATTTATTCATGGCCTGTAGGCATCTCAGACCGTGATAGGGTGGAGTAGAGGATGTTGGAAGGTCGTTTGGCAACGCCTAGTTAGTAGGTATCATCCTAGCATTTGCCCGGTATGACTCAAGAAAAACCCTGGAAAAATCTGTCAGGATAAGCGATGGAAGTTCAATAAATGGGATATTGTTAAATTTTAGATTGACCAGAATTTGAAAAAAAAAAGGGGGGGGGGGGAGAAGTAGTTAGAGCTGCAATTCTACTAACTATCGCAAAGGCTCCGGTTAGCCACGCTAGCATTAATTCTTATAAAACAGGCTGGCAACACTGGCAACTGCAGTACTGAGGTTCAAGAAAACCACTTGTGTCGAAAATGTTCATACGAAGTTTGGTGCTGCTAGATCTAACTGAATGGAAGCACTTTGAATAACTGACTTTTTTTTTAAATGGCCTGGTAACACTGAACTACTGCACCAATCAATTCTGTTTCGACGGCTCTGAGCTAGTCTAGCTAAGACTTTTCGAAAGACCGCTCAGGCATGTCTCTACACCTTATGGTTCATGAGATATATTTTTGGCATGGGCTGGCAACACTGACAACGGGGTTTCTGGGGAGCGGAAACATCCGCAGTAAGTTTCTATTGTCTCACACAATGTTTATGCCAAGTTTGGTGCTGCTATGACTAAAATAATGGAAGCAATTTGAAAACAAAGATTATTTTATAGAAAGTAGGCTGGTAAGTGAGTTGTTTGGCAACGTATGTCCTCTCAGTGTTTTTGTATTGTGTCGAATAATGTTTATGCCAAGTTTGGCGCAGCTAGGTTTGACTGAATGGAAGTAATTTTGAACTATTTTTTTTAAGAAAATGGGCTGGCAACACTGAACCAATCTACTGTTCCAGGTGCTCTGAAATCGTCTAGCCAAGACGTTTCCAACGACACCTCAAGCCTCTCTCTACACTTTGTAGTTCCTGGGATTTAATTTATGGACACGGACGGACGTCCTGAGCGGGATTATAAGGTTCCTTTAGCAATAGCTTCGCTATCAAGGCACCCAAAAAGGCAACAAAATTTATTTTATGGGTGCGAATTTGTTGGGTTGGAAATGTTGAACATGAAATAGAAAAGATGTTAGAAGGTAGGGAGGGATTTTCGTTCACAAAAGAACGGTGTTGAAGTGAAATACTGCGACTATGGTTTTTCTAGAGTCTAAGCACATTTTATTTTTTTTAAAAATTGGAAATTATAGTCTAGTTCAAAAAAGAACGCACGCAAGTGCAGAGTGGAATACATATTTTGTTAACATATACGCAGCACCAGTAAGCAACTAAACTCCCATTTGATATCGAGGTACGGTAAATTTGTTTCGTACATATTCCATGTAATGTGCATTTTTTTTGTATATGAATAATATAAAAGTTGCCCTACCGAACAGCCTGCCTAAAACATAATGCATATAGTCATGTATCTACTAAATTAATACGAATCTGTATATTACGTAAAACTGGGTTTAGTTCTTTATTCAATAAATTATATCATTCTGAGAAAATAGTAACTGACATTAGTTTGACATGAGTCAGATCACGTATATATTCATATGACAGGATACAAGTAAAGCATAAATTATGCATATGTACAAGTTCGTAAATCAAGTTTAGTTGAATCTAGGAAGTAAAAATACGGAGTTCAGTTATTAGGCAATCGCAAGAATGTGAAAAAGAGTAAATCTATCTTGTATATAAAAATTATGTATGTATGTATATTCAAGCATACTGTAACTCTGGAACGCCTGGACCAATTTCAACCAAACGTGGTAAACATATCACTTACAATCTGAAAGAAAAAATACTGTGGGGGTAAAACACCCCTAAGGGTTGGGGTGGGTAGGGGTGACATATAAATAATGGAAAATGACCGATATTCGTGTCGAATCCATAGTTTTCGGTGTCGCTGAGACGAATAATGACACTTCCGATGTCGTTTAAGTCGTTCAGCCCCCATTGGCATGGGTGGTGGTGATAAGGGATGAAAAATAAAACGTCCAAAATGACCTTGATTAGTGTCGAATTCATAATTTTCGAGGTCGTTAAGCTGATTAGAGATGTACCGATGACATTTAAGCCCAAGTTTGGTTAAATGGAACGTTGTAGAAACTTGTGGAAATTTTTAGAAACCAAGAGCTTTAAAGAATCTTCTAGAAGACTTTTTCCTGTCTAATAGAAGATTGGGTATCAATACTCGGGCAATACCGGGTAATCACCTACTATATTGCAATGTCCCGCGTATCTTCTGAACACGTGGACATTACGTAAACAAAGCAATCATGTTTATAGGACAAACATGTGTAGAAGTGATATAAACAAGTAGTGACACATAAATAGTAGCAGACGACAGTCAACTCCAACTAATCATCAGAAGGAGTTAAAGTCACCAAGGAGAAGAACGAAGACCCCCCCCCCCCCCCAAAAAAAAACACCTATAAAATGGACCAACGCAAGGCAAAAGGATCACTCGCTTCCGGGTGGTTAGCTCCTCTCTTTCCTCCGTTCTCATTTGGGTACACAATTGGAACACTCCTTGGTACTCAGTTGACTACGCAATTGGTACCGTCCTGCACAAACACCTTAACCAGACTTCTGTCCGTACTCAGTTGGCTCCGCAATTGGTGTCATCTTGCTTACTCAGTTGGCTACGCAACTGGCATAAACTCCTGGCACCCAGGTTGGCTACGCAACCGGTGCTACCCTTCATTCCTGATCCCATACCGATCACCCAAAGAAGAAGTCTGTAGAAGTCATCCTTCTATCTTAAACTCTGTAATTAGTTTCCTACGGGACGGTAATTTTATTAACGTTACTATCTTTAATAATAAAAGGTTGAGGGCTAAAATCCACTCCCGTGTATCAATTGTCTCTACCATAAAGAAACATTACGATATTCAATAAAAGATAAAAATGAAGTCATCAGAAAATCTACCGATCGTGCAGTTCAATCATCAATACTGCTTATGTGTTATGAATTGTCAGCAAGTAAGACCTTACCAATCAGAACAAAGAGATGTGTTGAACTTAGGAACCAATGCGACCTGTGTCAACGCAGACATTTGATATGAGGTGTCCACTTCCCATTATGGGTCATTTTCTCATGCACAAATGGCCCGTAATGGAAAGTGTACAAGAGACGTTTTGGAAATGGACGAACAATATATAAAGTGGCCATCCGATACCATCAAGATCAGGTGATCAGTGAGTTAAGTGATAAGATCTTGTTAACGCCGACTCTCACACTGTCAAACAACCTATTCCGATAGTTCCGAATTGCTCAGACTTTCTCAAATAACTCATCCCCCCCCCTCTGTGGATGAGTGGTAACGCTCGCTGCCTTGTAATCAAGGGGTCCCGGGTTCGATTCCCGGAGGGGACATAACTGGTTTGGAGCCCATGTTAGGCTGGAGGCTCGGTCCTTAGGACATCATCTTCATCCGATGGAAGGCAATAGCAAACCCTCATCGGTTCACTATACCGACTGTCAGTCTTGTAAGCGATTAGACAACAAATCAAATTCATTTAAGGTAAGACCTCATTCATGTAATTTACAGTCTAGTTACTTACTGATCTCAAATGACGCTAAAAAAAAGGCATTTAATTTATTTTCTTTTTTAACCCTCTCGTAATGTCAAGTGATAGTTGATTAGTAAAGTTCTGAGTTGGTCTACTGCTCTCACGCTAAGCGGGCGTGTTGGGAGAGGAGAGTCGAAGTTCTCAACTGTGATCGCCACAATCTTTTATTCACAGCAGCTTCCCACTTGCATCACGATGCTGGGTGGGCACCGTTCCAGACCATTTCGCTTTGAAAAAAAAATCCCTTGCCAGAGCCGGAAATCGAACCCACGATCAGCAATCAGCGACGGTAACCACTAGACCAACAGGGCGGTCTCATTAATATATATATAATATCACGCTATCGTGAATATGGACCTAATTTCGCGTCCTGTATTGTCTTGAGAAAACGGAGATGCACAAATCCTACAGACTGCCAAAAGTACAAATATAAATCCAAACAGCGTTCTCACGCGAGAGGCAGTGACGGCAATAAAATATACAATACAAATCGCCCGCTTACAATTGAAACACGAAGTCAAAAATTTGAGATTTTAAGTTACTGTGGTTTTCTAGACTAAAGATGTGTCTTCTTTCGATCGGTGAAGAACAATAGTCTTATACGTCAATATATTGTGTTTATTAACATTTTGGGAAAAACATTAAATCCCGTACATTTTATTTTTCATTATTATTAGTTATGAGAGCAATATATAAGTATCATCAAAATAATATTGTGTACTTGACAGATTTGAATTTGATTTTTTATTTATTGCCTTTAGGCATCTAAGGCTCAGGCCGGGATAGGCGAGGGGAAAGGATTCGGGGAGGTGTTGGCCAGGGCTTAAGTTGAAGGTGCCATCCTGGAATTTGCCTGGTGTGACTGAGGAAAAACCTCAGTCAGAATGGTCGGCCGCTGGGATCAAACCCACGACCTCCCAAATGCTACGCCAACGCTCTACCACTGAGCTACGGCGGCTCGGTTTGTAGTATTACGAGTATTAGTGTTGCCAACGTATTTTACTCAACACGCACCAACGGGTGAGCATTTTAGCTAAAAAAAAAATACATAAAACTTCTTTCATAGCAATTAAGTTCGGAACCGGGTGAACAGAGATATGAGGGTGCCATATTCAAAAATGTATTACTTGTGTGTTAGCAGATCTCTAACGTTTAACACACACAAACGTTTGTTTAACTTTTAAGTAAATTCAACAAACATTTCGTCCGTTTGTTACAAACTCTAACTGAATAAGAAAACACAAACAAGAAAATGAAAACAGTAGAAAAAAAAATGAAAAGAAGGCCTGAAAACAAATACGGAGCAGAATAAACTCATGGTGGTTTGTTATTCCGTTGAAATTTGCAGCGAACAGACGATACGTTAGTAGAACTGAATTTATTTACTGATTGAATTGTTATCAACGTCCTAACGAGCTGGTAAGATACTAATTAGGACGGGACCTACAGTTTAACGTGGGCTCCGAACCACTTGTCCCCTCCACTGGGAATCGAACCCGAGATCCCTTGACTGCAAGGCAGCGAGCGTTATCACTCACCCATCGGGGACACAACTGAATTTATTAAACATTAAAAAGAGCAAGAAAAAGCTGCTAACGAAGAAAACATTTTTTGAATACAGATAGGTGTAAATATAAATTCAAATCAATAACAATTTCTCTGATCTTATCATGTCTTTTTATACAATATTAAGTTTAATCTTGATGGAACTGTAGAAACAACACTCGCATGCATGACAGATAAAAGAAGTAAGAAATTTACTCGTAAGATCCAACCTGGTACGACAGGATCAAAATGGGCATTACCTTAAATCTTTTCTTCGTGGGAAAAGGGGACAAAACGTTGGAGACACCTGTTATAATGTAGTATATATAACTTCCTGTTAAGATCAGTTCCAACGAAATTGCGAGTTTCATACAGCGAAAACTAAATACAAAGAAGTGACTACGTACAGCTGAAACTCGTACTAATGTCTCAAAGCACCGAGCCCCGTAGCTCAGTGGTAGAGCGTTGGCTTATCATTCGGGAGATCGTGGGTTCGATCCCAACGGTTGACCATTCTGACTGAAGTTTTCCCCAGTTTTTTCGTCAGTCACACCAGGCACATACCGGGACAGCACCTTTAACATAGGCCCTGACCAGAACCTTCCCAAATCCTTTCCCCACCCTTATCCCGGCCTCAGCCTTAGATGCCTAAAGGCCATAAATAAAAAATCAATTATGTCTCAGCCTACTGCCCTTTTTCCACAAGAAATTGAAGATTTCTTTTTCGATCGAAATGTGACGAAAATATATAGCTTTTTGCCTGACAAATCCACCAGCTTCCTGATGCACACATCGAGAAACAACAAGAAAACGAAGTTTGAACACATTTCGTATTACCGCTTAATGCAACAGCTATCTACTTAATATTCTCCGACTTGCTCAAATCTTTTGAATATATTTTATGGAACCCCTGACTTTTCCAGTCAGTGAGAACCTTAGATTGAAATGAATTTATTTTAAGGCCTTTAGGCAACTATGGCTCAGGCCGTATGGATGATGATGGGATAAATTGGTGGAATGAAGGAAGTGGGAGCACCCCAAGAAAACCCACGCATACGGTGTTTGTCCACCACAAAGCCCACATGGCATTAGACGACCACTAGCACCAGAGGTGAGCGCTCTACCAACTGAGCCACCGTGGCCCCTGAGAAAATTAGAGCATCAATCATAATGCCAAAACAGCAAAATTATAAGAAACATGAACATCACTGTTCGTACCGAAGCATCTACCTGAATAGTTTCGCTGTCTTATACATACAGAATTCGTCACTCAACTTACAACTTAGCTTTACAAGTTTGAAGGAATTTCAAAATGTAACGACCTTTGAAGTTGTTAAACGAATTTGACTACAATTCCAAACCTTTCGTAGCTATCAGAAAGAACGAGTAATCTATTTTATTTTCACTGTTAAGAATTTCTGATGGAGCGTGTTTCTCCTTTCAAACAATTTTCCTTAGAAATAGGAAAAACTTGTGTTCAAGTAGGTCTGTGTCATTTCGCCAGTAAAGATAAAATGATAAGATACTATGGCTTACACCCGTCACACACACAATATTACCATTATCCGTTTCACAGACAGGAAATCCAAACCCTAGGTCACTAAGCACCTACATATGAGGGTGTCCATCGAGCAGTAACAAAATAAATAATAAATAAAAATTCCTAGACTTTTCCCGGTTTACAGAAATTACATTATTCCGGATTGTCGTTGACACCGGCAAAAGAAAAAAATAAGCTTAACTTGACCTTCCACACGCAATAGCAACATAAACGCGTGAAATTAGCTTTGCATAGGTTAAAAGTAAGAGATGACTGACACAAATTTCTGCACGCATTTCTCAGGTCCGCTTCATGGACGGATTTTCTAACTTTTCCAGTGTCTCGGACACACTGACTATGGCTTACCAAACCGCACGTTTATCGCCAGAACAACAAACCTTCGCTACTGGATTCTATTCTGGACAAGATCAAGCCAGTTTTCAATCACATACACATTACATCTCGATGACCCCTTCTAATATTGTCCTCTAACTTTTAAAGCATCTTTCCCTCGGTCTTCAAAACCACGATCCAGTATAATCTTGGTTTTGCCCCCTGTCAGAGTCACGTGTCCCACTCATCTTTAAAAAAGAATCGTGATTTCATTATTCTTGTAATATCGGATGGATCATACTATTTGTAGATCGAATATAACCTTGTTTTCCCACCATCCGAGCTACATGACCTATCTATCTTAGCCATCAGATCGTGATTTCATTATTTCATAGTCTGTGCAGTTCTTTACTCAGTATCCACAATCCTCCACTCATCTCGTTCCGTTTCAGCCCGTATGTCTTTCTCAAGACTCGTGTTCACCTGCCAGGATCGTACTCCCAAATTTCGTAATCTGTAGAAAAAACATTCTGTATGTTTTCAGATTGAACTTCCTTGATATTAATCGCGAAATCAGATAAATCTCCCATCTTTTGAAGTATCACAAAAACATTTTCAATTGGTTACTTTAAACTACTTACGCGATTTCAATATACGTTGAATGAATTGATATCAACGTCCTGACCGCGCTGGTAGCTTCTAAGGACGGAACCTACAGTTTTTGATAAAGTAGAATCCAAACCACTCTGTTCAATATAAGTCTTACCCAACAGCCCCTGTGGTCCACACGGTAATGTCGCGAACTTCGGTGGCATTTGCACGTGGGGTCAATCGCAAGGCCGACTAGCCTGACTGAGGCCCCTCAGTTTCATCAGGCGAATGCCAAAATGGTACTTTGACTAGGCCCTGGCCGCTACCTTATCCGGGAGTGAGCCAAAGTTTCCTAAAGGCCATAAATTTAAATTCACCATACGTCTTAATCTCTTTTTAACACTCGAGCACGTAAAAAAAAATATAAGATAAAGCTATCCCCTGTGCGATGGGCGTATGGGGAATGTGGATGTAGCGCTCCACATATTCTCTATCTACAGTACAAAGTGAGGTTGGGTGGTCAATCCCACGCTCGACCGCCTTTACCTTCCCAAGGTGCCCACTAGTACTAAGGACACTCTAGTACTCAATTTGATAGGAGGCCGAGTGCGCCTCAGAGCACCAAGCATGGAAACACTACGAGGGAAGCCTCCAGCGTCCTGGCCGGGATTTGAACCCGGGCCGCCCGATTCTTAGTCAGACGCACTTCTGCCTGAGTCTTTTATATATGAAACTATGATTTATGTAATCGTCATATAAATTCCGCCTTTAATTATTAAGGAACAAGACAAAAGTTTTCCTTACAACTAAATAACATTTCAAATTATCTTTGCAATTGAAAATAATTCCCAAATTTCCAGTCTTACACTTGAATTGCAGTCTTACTCCACTAGACTGTACGTAAGACTGTAAATGTAAGTTTCTGGCTGTCACTGTGTGTATAAAGAAATCTGTGATAAATATTTACAAGGAAATGAGTGGTATTGTGCGAACATATGATTCAAAAGCTGGTGGAACTTGGAGTAAAGAAAATTTTACACACCACATAATTCACTGTAAAGTGCAAACCTGTAATCAATCCTAAACGATCGTATCTCACTGTTGTGGGAATATGCTCATTTTACGAAGTAGAGCAATTTGCTATCAAATATCAATTTTACTTTCGGTTCCAAAGCTTCAGGCAGATATTCGCACATACCACACATTCGCTTGCAAATAATCCAGAGGCACTTCAAGAAACACACAGCAACAGCTAGCAACACAAACTGTTACGACTCGAAAAACCATGTCACTATTCGTATGCAAACATGGCGGCATGCCGAGAAGCACTAAATGGCGTCACTTCGCGTTGTGAATTTGCTACAAAAATCACATACTCATTATCAAGCGAGCGATACGCCCCAAGGCGGGTTAGAACAAGTCCGGTTAGATCATGTTTTGGATAAACTTGAGCAGCTTCCGTTACCTATGAAGACATATGTACGATCTATACATTCCTTTGAAAGTAATTATGACATGCACTTCTATAAACCGCCTAGATACAGCGACCTATAAAAAAAAATGTAACGAAAGGCCATGTTCACGTAACTTATTTCATTAAAAAAAACGCATTCCAGTTCATCACCACATAACAAACGTGGCGGCATGCGGAGGAATACTTCGTGTTATGAATGACAATTAATTGTTACGATAATCACGGACAGTATGTCGAGTTAGCGATACAGAGTGAATTTGGGGTAGTTAAAAGTAATTTTTAAAGTTATTATTAAAGTCTTTTATTATGCGCGATGCACATGGCTGCATGTGCTCACACTAAAGCCAAGTAGCTAAATAGTCCCAAGCACTTTTCGCTTTTTCACTTTCATGGCTCGAAACTTGATTATATTTTGCGTTTCAACACTTCCACACCCGTTGGAAATATTTTATTTCTCCTATAAACCTTAGATTATTTGGCTGACCGAAACAACATTTAACCCATATTTTTTACTGAGATTCGAAAAATGTCATAGAATGGAGTGAAGTTGAGCTGTTTTTTTGTGTGTGTGTGTGTGTGTGTGTATGTATGTGTGTGTAGCGGATCTAAATGTATTTTTTTAATGCGTAATCTTTTTTTCGCTAAATTATGAGATAAGTTAGAAACCTTTGTTTTTAACTAATATTTAACATCATACGGGCACAAAACATTTTTTTTTTCTCTCATCTACTGCACCAAATAAAACAGAATAAACCGGTAGGTATAACAGGTTTTCTATATAAGCTGTCGGTTTCTTTTAAAATTTTACTTTACAATATACTCCGGTTTTTCATATTTGATTTTATATTATATTATACACACACACACACACGAAATATTTTATTTTCTGCACTCCTCCTTAACTCTTTCGAAAACAAACTTTTTTCCAAGATGTGATTTACTGTCGCATGTGGTTGACGCAATCTAACTAAAGTACGGTCTTTAGACCAGGGAGTGGAACCGAACCAACCAATATCGTGCCATTAGTAATTAGGTCGGCCGCCCGGTACTTACTGTCGAGTCTGCGTTTGCATATTTTACCCACAATCATACTTTTTTGTACTTACTACGTGATTCGGTGGGTAGGACCTCGGAAAGATAATTATAGACAAAACGGTGTTCGAATTCTGCTGGTGGCCATCTCCTGACTTAGGTTTTTCATTTTTCCTCATTATCAATAACAGGAAACAGGGACAATAGCTAAAACTAAATCCGTCACTGCTTCCTTTCCCACTGGCCACGGAGAAATGCTCGCCGAGAGACGTCATTCCTAAGATATGTACTGGCTTAGATTACGGCTGCCTGTCTATCCCACAGAAAATAAATAAATAAGATAGTATTTTGTCTACTTTATCAATGTAAATGAAATTTTAATGTACTATAGGAGATGATTACCTTACCTTCCTTTACTACAGCAGAAATTCTTTCAGTCTTTGTGCATTGACATCCTTAACATAGTCATCTGCATGGCACTTCAAATCTGTCCTATCCTTTAAATATAACCTGAAAAATGAAAAAGTAATCGGTCAATGCTATCATTTATGGTAGGGAAAGCACACAATAAAAGTTTTCATAATTATTTACGACTTAGTTTCACCGCTAAGGCGATAGTGTGCTGTTTCTTAGTACCTTGTATCCTGTTATTGGTTGGGTCGAATTTCAAAAACAATCCTGTGCCTCTCTGTTGACTTTCTGATCTTCCACTTCTCTCCTGCTATGCAACTCTATAGAAAGGCTAACTGAAATCAACACATCATATTGCGCAATACCTTTCAGTCGATGCGAAACAGAGGAATTCACGTATACCTTAGTAGTCACAATGGCTGACAGTAACTGCCTGATAGAAGTTCTTATTTATATCATTAAAACATACTGGTTCACCATCTGCAACATGACGAACTCACGACACACGTCAATGAGAAAACAAAAAACTTGAGACGTATTAAATTTAGCGCCTTATCGAAGTCGTACCAAAACGTCTGGGAGTTGAAGTGGCATAGTGGTTTGCTCTATGCTTTTGAACACTCCAATCGGTTCGAGATGAAGTTGCCTAAACGCTTAAATAAAATTCAACTCAATTCGAACACTTCAAACCCAGTCCCCGTCCGTAACGTCACGAGTTTTGGATCGGCGATGGATAGCCACGCAGATGTCGATCATCCTGATAAATTTCCCCTCAGTTTTGCTACGTGAACGTTGGGATGGTATCTTAAGTAAAGGTCTGTCCACTACCTTCTCTATTTTGTTTCCTACCCTATTCCGTCCTGAGACAAAGATGCCTAAAGGTTATAAATAAATTAAAATTTGAACACGTTCAAGTTGCGGCCATACTGTTTACCAGACGAATGGCGGAAAGGTGCAGACTGATCCATACAAAATAGCCGATGGGTACACATTTTAAATTCTATAAATTGCACGCTAAAGAATTACCGTGACTTATGATGCAAAGGCGAAAACTACTTCGATCGGTCTACCGTTCCGAAGTTATTCGGTACGGTAAAGAAATGTTACGACTGAATACAAACTTTTGCCCCTGACTGTACAAATAAAATAAATGTGCCATAGGTCGTGACCGTCACGTGTATTCGCTCGTAGCGGTCAGATTGTGCAACATTCGGGCTTCAAAGACCATATTCAATGAATCTGAGTGTACATATGGAAGAAAAAAATATCCTAACTGAGCACGTAGCTCCTAAGCACGGAATTGCTCATAACGTGAAGCCCAAACAGCATTCACCAACGTATTGGCAATCCACCATTACTCTACTCTGCCTCCACGATTTCACAACTTCCGCCGCTTTGAGTTACTGGTACTCCTAATTATTTACTGTAAGAAGTCTGAACGTTATAGGACCGATTTCCGGTTTGTGAGTTCATGGATTCAACACCGAATTAATTATGCCCAAGGAAAAAAAAAATCACGTATTATTGGACGCTCAACGCTGTAGTCCCACCAGTACTTTCTGTGCGTTTCCCACTTGCTCTCCACACAATGATCTTTGAGTACACTAACATACATGTACAACGGCTCAAAACCAGAACATTTTAATACAAAATATATTTATTTACAACGTTCCTTATACTAATGTACTAGCAACATTGATGGCATCTACGACTTGTGACTCCTTTTTAAAACCCTACAGATGATACATCGTTTGTTTAAAAAATAAACATTTCCCATGGCCTTTAGGCATGTTAGGCTCAGGCCGGGATAGAGTGAGGGAGGTAGTCTGCCAGGGCCTAATTTGGTAGGTGGTATAAATCTAAGTTATTAATTAATCCATGGTAGACCCAATCTTATTCGACAGAGAGACGATCCTTACACCATAATTACGCGAAATGTTATATTTTCTCCTTACAGCTTTCTTTCGAACACGACTACTTTATCCACATCAGGAAGTACTGTTTCTTGAAACAATATTACGACTAACACATGTTCACTTACCGTCATAGTCGTGTTCAATATTTCGGATTACTCTGAAAAAGACCGAAACGTATTTACCCAGTTTATGTCATTCTTTAACGATAAGAACAGGACTAATTTTGCCTACAGTACCTTAGTCTAAGCAGGGCAGAAATGAGACATTAAATCCCTTCACTGAAATTGATATGTGGAAACAAAATACCCTATTACAGTACGCCGGGTGCACATTGACTTTCGGCTCACCCTGTATATTTTCATTCTTTGTAACAACAGAAATCGTAATCAACTCATGAAATTCGAAATACTTTTACGCACGTGAACTAATGTCGATAGTTATTTGCATTATTTCGGGTGCGAACAATGCAAAATCAAGGGGTATCGAGTTGTACGGACACACATACACGCTTTGGAACACTGTGTCCTTGCACGCATAAACCATCCCCCCCTCGATTTTGCATCGCATCCGGAATTCTGAAAATAATACTGAAGTACACACAACGCCATATAACAGGAGCAGGCATAAAGAAGTACAGTAAATGGTACCAGTTGTGCGATGCGCACGTACCGTGAACGACGCATGGGGGATATGGAGGTAGCGCTCCACATATTCTCGACCAACGGCACGAAGTGAGGCAGGGCTGTCAGTCGCACGCTTGATCGCCTTTACCTTCGAAGGTGCCCAAGAGTACCAAAGACAGTTTGTCTGACACTCAATCTGAGTGCACCTGTCTTCAGCATCCTGTCCTGGATTTGAACCCGGTCCGCCCGGGCAATCTTTAATATTTTTTTCAGCTAATCGTAAATGGAATTTCAAGGCACCTTCGAATGGATGAAATCAGTATTCACCACATTCTCGTCCCCACTGTCTAGGAAATATTGAAAATCGTATTTAGAACATTTATTTTTAAATCCTTTTAATGCATCTCCGTAACTATTACCGGGAAGCCTTGGCTCTATTGTTTCTTCCGAACACGGATGAACTTCTTTGCTGTAAGGTGACCGTACCAATGGTTGACCAAATAAGGAAAAGTTCAAGTGTAAACAACAACTGATGCTTACATAATAATAGAAACAGTTATTTTTCAACGAAACAAAGCCTGAGACAGTCCAGAATAAATCTTTGGAAATGCAGCTCGCATTTGTTTCATTTGACAAGACAAATATATTGCTCAAGGTGTAGTTGCACCAGTAGTTGACCACATGTAGTAGACAAATTCACGGTGTCTAATTTGTGACTTGAAATTCCCTGAGTATTCCAGGTTTTCCATGATATTTTTTTTCAAATTCCCTGAGTTCTTAGTAGAGTGGAACATGTAAATTAGAGATGTTTAGTTCGCGAACGAACTGGTCTTTTTA
Organism: Lepisma saccharinum; assembly: GCA_022664845.1. Classification (NCBI taxonomy): domain Eukaryota; kingdom Metazoa; phylum Arthropoda; class Insecta; order Zygentoma; family Lepismatidae; genus Lepisma; species Lepisma saccharinum. The sequence goes on along the minus strand of JAGDQP010009712.1, from coordinate 42,037 downwards.
CTGACCCGTCTGAACTAGTTCAGAGGCTTGACGGAGCTTCAACAGGACTAAATGCGTGCGCATTTCACATATATAACTGTAGAAAAGCAGCAAAGATAGAAGGAAAAATATAAAACAAAGAGAGAAAGTTTAGTTCGCTTAGTGAACTAAATGCGTGCGCATACGAGAGGGAGTTTTACTGACGAAAAGTATGTTTACGCACTTTAAAATTAATTAAAAGATAGAAAAAAAGACAGTAACTGAGGCAATGTTAGGGCGTGTCAGAATGGCAATGTTTCCGTTCTCAGTTTCAAAATCTATCTCCATGACGGGACATAAACGAAATATTTAGTGCTGTAAACCTTTATATAGAAAATATCCGTAGACAATTTTCATTGCATTAAGTACTGAACTTACTACAAAAATTCGTCTCTTCCTATAGTAATGTATGATGCATGGCTAATATTTCTATTTGAATTCCTTATCTTTTAACTGCACTCTGCATGAATAATACAAAATATATATATATATATGATCAAATTTATTTTCTCCGGGGTTGTCTATTTAATGAATAGAGTAGATTAAATGGGAAGACACTATCTTGCTATTAATAAAATTTATATTTTTGTGTCCACTCCAGCAAAAATCATAATTCATGGAATAACAGGTAACTCTCTTAATATTCCCTTTTCAATAATAGTTATGGCAGTTTCCAAACGGAAAGCATTTTCATGCGTGCGCAGAACTGGTCTTTGAAACGAACTGAACTGCCCATCCCTATAATGTAAATAATAAGCAATGACATTTTGTTTTAATTCCACCAGCATCCAGTCCAAGCATCTTTTACATTATTGGTAATCAACAAGTGAAAAAAAAAAACAATCAGCGGTGGAATCGAACCCACGATCTGTGTCTTGATCAGGCAGTGCTCTTACCAACTGTGGACAGGTCCACCTCAGAAATTATATAGATTTCCCTGAGTTTTCCAGATTTATAAAATTCCCTGAGAATTCCAGGTTCTCCAGGGTGGTAGACACCCTGCAATTATAAATTACGATTTTCCTGAGTAGATTATTCATTCCATTTTGTGTAAATTGTTCCATAAACAACGAAGGAATAAAATAATTGGATTAAGTTCCGCAGAGTCGATCCAAAAAATAGTAAAACTTAGCAAAATTTACAAGAAAAATTGGTTAATCACTTGTGAAGTGTGTTAAATCGGAAGAAAGAGCAGTTGAATGTTGGGACTACTTACGAGTAGCAGAAGATTTGAACCGTATAAGTAGAAGCTGTATGGAAAGAAACGAACGGAACTAATCCGCCTTCGACTCATTCAGCCGTGCTGTGTGTTTTTACGTAAAATTCGACAATCTAGTGTGGATGATATACTGAACTACTTTACAGCGAACTAATGCATTAACAGGTCAATACGCTGCACACACCATATGCAAATGAATACGAGGTGGCATAAATCCACAAAGGATTTTTTTTTTAAAGTAATTTTTCGATCTCCATGGGACTATCTACATTATTACCATATACTAAATAATAAGACTTATTTCCCCAACATATTTTCGTCTGCGCTAAGGAGCACGTTGTTTAGAAGCCTGTCACTAGGTGACTCTGAAGACTACTTTCAGTCGCTGGTTCTTTCCAGTAGTACCCAGCCACCAAACAGTACGCTTCAAAAGCACGTGCTCTTAAGTAAAAACACACTGATTTTAGCGCAGACGAAAATGGTTAAGTCTATATTATTTACCAAGAACGTACGACATTTATACGAAAATGAACATAAGGTAATTGGACCGGTTTTGTGGAATAATAGAGAATTAATTAATTATTTCACAGTACCTTCTAGTAGATATGAACGGATATATTGTATTAGTTGTAACTCCGTCCTCTTATTGTGCGCTCTGCTCTCTTCCACATCCAATTTACACAGCGTTTGGGGACTACACTATTAAAACGTACTTATTACTGTTAGTTTCCCTTATTGGTCAATCACTGGTGCCTGGTCCATTACTGGTACGGTCACTCATGTCAATGTTCAAGCATTCACGAAGGAATCGAATGCCACCAGCCGGAGACCCAACATAATTAGGGTAACCGTACCAGTAATGGACCAGGCACCAGTGATTGACCAATAAGGGAAACCAATGGTAATAATATAGTTTACATTGGATACAGTAGTAAACAAAGTACGTTTTACACTTCCGTACAACATATCCGAACGTATCTAGTGGAACGTAGTGAAATAATTCTTTATTTTATTCATTTGTTGTTCAAGGAACAATCTACACTATATGGAATGAATGATATGCACTGGAACAATCGTAGTTCACAACTGACTATTATAACTGGTGCAACTACACCTTATGCAATATGATTGTCAATAGTCTTGTCAAATGAAAGAAATATTAGCTGATTCTTCTTTTACTTATGTCTCGAACATCGTTTCGTAGAAAAATGTCTCTATCATCATATAAAGGTCAGTTCTTGTTCAAATTTGAAATTTCCTCTAATTGGTCAAGCATTGGTACGGACACCCTATATTTCCTTACAAATATGTACACATAAAGTACTATGTTCCATTAAAATACACTAATTACACGCTCCACACATTTTTCTACCACCTGTAAATATTCGGCACTAGTTCCGCAGAAGGGTGTATTTCGATATAATAATTTTCCACTATCTTTCCCATCTCATGATTCGATTCTGCTGTGGTCACTTCCGTACGTATGTCGCAGATCTGTTGCACTGTTTTCATACACATGAATCGCTTCGAAATTCCTCCAGTTTCACACTCTACTTGCATCCATGTAATGCCCAGGTCAAGGCAAGCGACCATCATTTAATACTTCGTGAGTGTTATTAAGCGACCAGAAACACTGCACTTTAGCTACTTGTGCCATAGAGCAGTGAAAACGACTCAAAATGCTACGCTTTGTGTTCATATAGACAGGAAACCTACTAAAACGCGTAGGAAATAACAAAAACGCGGCCTAATGTGGAAGTTAAGATGTTCTCATAAAGGGCATCAAACCCATGCTTCAGATGCGATAGTAGTTACCCTTTATTTCTGTAGAACGCAATGCATTTCAAATCCTTGATTTTGCCCCCAAACCAATGAATGATCACCAGAAATTCTATAAAAGACAGGAGTATCTACTGTTGTCTTGAACACTGTTTGGATGCCTGTGAGGAACTGAAGAAATTCAATTGCAGAAAAAGCTAATCATATTTTTGGGGGGCCAGGGGATCGTTTAGTTGAGTGACCTTCCATTAATTTCCCAATTTTTCTCCTTGGAAATATGTTCAGTTCCACAGATATCAAACCAAACCTATCTTTTTTAACTCAACAACAGTAGTTACTCCCTGTATTTTATAGAAGACAATGCAGTCGGAATAACGTGATTTTCGCATATCTACAGGTGATTTTTCATTCTCAAATGTGTATTTGATTCACATCAAGCCCTGATCTTTATTTAAAATAGGACTGTAAGTGCAAGAAAGACAATAAAAATCACCTACCGCATTGTAAAATGCACTGCGTACTGCAGAAATAAGGATAACTGCGTTTGCGTAAAATACATGGGCTTTGTGACCTTTATTATCAAATCTTAAATTCTACATTAGGCAATGTTTTTATTTCCCACGCCTTTTTGAATCTTTAATGGCCACAGGATCATAAAGCGCAGCATTTGGAGCCGGTTCTAACGCCCAATAGGACAAGTAGCTAAACTGCAGTTTTCCTGAGCCTTCCACTGTTTGAATGTCAAGATAAAGCAGATACCGCACGAAAGAAGATTCATACAGACACAAAGTAAAGTAAAGCGAGCGGAGATGGGTTGTCATCCACTGAATATTGCCATCGCCATAACGGACGGATATTTTCTAATCTTACGGTACTACAGACTCTTCTTCACCGTCCTTTCTGCCTTATCGTACATGAATTCGAGACGGCCCGAATTCCTTTACCCATGTCATTTCTGTAAATTTTATCTTTTAATTCAAACTTCTACTGAACGTGACGCCAATATTCTATGCAGTATATTAATTAGGCCCTATATGTTACTACTCAATGAAGGCGTTTAGACAACTATGGCTCAGGTTGGATGAAGACAGCGGGAAAATCCCGAGAAACCCCACGCACACGGTGTTTGTCCATCACAAAGCCCACATGGGATCGAACCAATGAACCCTAGCACAAGAGTTGAGCGCCCTACCACTGAGCTACCGCGGTCCTCTCAGTGATGCCGGTCCTTCTAAATCCCTTGATATGATCAAACTAGTTTTTCTACAATTGGTCCGGGCTCATCAAATAATACCAATAATACGGTGTGATTTTTCTTCCTGGTGTGCTTGGAGATACCATCGGTCTTAACCCTTGACGTTTTTCTTTTGCATACGTTCCTCGCATGTTTTATCGAGAACAGTCCCTGTATAAATTGAAACTTCACAAGAGATCTCGCTTATCAAACACAACAGAAACATCAATTGCTAAAATGGCTTGTGTACAGTATGCACCTCGTAGTTTCATTGTAGCTCCAAATACATTTATTTTGCGATCTGTAACGTCAACTAATCTACAGGAACTTAACCTAACCTGAACTCAGTCATGTGTCTTTGATAAACAAAGAAACGATTCTGAATCATTCCGAATCAAATCGTTCAAATCACTGCAAGGTGCATGCTGTACTCAATACGTGAAAATTGCCATACAATTTCACATATGTGGAAAAACAGCCGGATACGACAATTACCATTATTGTTAAAATAACTCAAACGTAATTAAAGAAAACTACACAAAGTCTCTCTTCAAAATGGACGATCTTTCTTGCGCCTTCTCCCTGATTAAACTGCATCCATTTCTCTGAATGTCGGCGCCTTTATTTTACAATGTTGCCACTCAAGACATGAAAAAGGTCTATTTTCCTCACTTCGATAACAAGCAAACTACCGGAAAGATTCTATGGATTAGTGAGCGGACTCTCTCTGTTATGGGCAAAGCGAAAACCCAAAAGCAATAAAAATTGTGAGAAAAACTTGCTGTACATTAGGGTTGAACGAAAAAAGTCAAAATTGTGTGACTGGATTCTAGTAGTTAAAATAAGTTGAATGTACCTGAATAAGGCTGCAAGAGCTTTTTTTTTTTTAGGTACCACTTTTGCTTTGAAAATTTCAAAATCGGAAATTTTGTGTTATTTTACGTGTATAAATTTGTATCTATTACTTTCTCAAGGTGAAACTACATTTTCAGTTAACATTTAAAACATTAACAATTAACTCTTCAATTGTCACCATTATCACTCGTCAAGTTACATGAACGACTTTTCTTGCAAAGTAGGGGTGGCAATTCCGTCGCTAATTCTAAATGTTTACAAGTTTCAAATGTGAATCGAAAGCGTAGATTCACGTTGAGATAGTAACACATAAATTTATATATAATATATATATATATTATGGCTGTGATTTATATATATATATATATATATATATATATAATTTGTACATGTAACAATAACACAATATTTCCGAATTTGAAAATTTCGAAGCTAAATTGGCACCTGAAGAATTTATTTTTTAGAAAAAAGCTTTTGCAGCCTTAGTCAGGAACACTAAATTCAACTTATTTTCACTATTTGGATCCAGTTACACAACTTTGACTTTTTCGTTCCACCCTACTGTACATGCTACCAGATGACAGAATTAAGATGCAGGATGAGCAATTCCGAAATGTGCTTAAGAACACCCGTGTACTTGATAGACCGATATCGATAAACTATCCAATGGTTAGTGCCTCATATGCAAAGAAATTCAAAGCACTAACCATATTCGAAGAAATATCAAAGCGGGCATAAAATGAAATTCAAAAAATATATTCCACCTCATATTCCTCTGACCATGATATACACAATAATACACCTTGTTTTACTAGGTTTCCCACAGTTTCTCCTAATACCATCGTCACGAAAATAACTGCAAATTTGTTTCACAATTCGTATTGTGATGAAAAACATACACTAACACTTGCATATAAACAAAACTCGTGCATTCTTTCGAGGCCCGTTTGTTTACAAGCAAGGCAACGAACGAAACCAATAATCCACTGGCAGTGGCGATTTCTCGACATATACCAGATGTGTAAATATGAAACCGGAATTTGTGCATAGACGGCGTTAGCTGTCACTGTGGTTACCGTAAAACTGCGTAAATGGCGCCACTTGCTTGTTTTGACTGCTGATAACGATTTGCAACTCACAACCAGACAAGTTTCATGTCATAGTGTAGTGTTTAATAGCGTTGAACATGGCGCAATTTGTACCTACAAACTGCGATGTGCGGACAGCATTGATTTTTAGTTAGCATTTGAAGAAAATTGCTGCAGAATCGCATCGCATGCTTGTCGAAGCTTACGGTGATCATGCTCTTGGTAAGTCACAGTACTATGCGTGGTTTACAAAATTTAAAAGAGGCGATTTTGACGTGAGAAACGAAGAACGTGGAAAACCACCGAAAAAGTTTGCAAACAGCGAATTGCAAGCTTTGTTGGATGAGGATGACGCTCAAACGCAACAACAACTCGCGGATCAATTAAATGTGACACGAGAAGCAGTTTCCATACGTTTAAAAGCCATGGGCAAGATTCAGAAGGTGGGAAAATGGGTTCCACTTGCATTGACTGAACGACAGCAGGAAAACCGAAAAACCACTTGCGAAATTCTGCTCGCCAGGTACAAAAGGAAATCATTTCTCCATCGAATTGTGACTGGTGATGAAAAGTGGATCTATTTCGAGAATCCTAAGCGTAAAAGACCATGGGTAACTCCAGGAGAACCGGCGACATCGACTATGGACAGAAGACAATGCTTTGTGTTTGGTGGGATGAGAAGGGAGTGTTTGGTGGGATGAGAAGAGATGTCGTTACCGACAACAAATGATCGATTTGCATCAAGCTTTGCGTGAAAAACGACCAGAATATGACCATAGACAACATAAAGTGATTGTGCTTCACGATAATGCACCCTCCCACACAGCAAAACCGGTCAAGGAAACGATTGCGACGTTTGGCTCAGAAATCCTTCCGCATGCGGCTTACTCACCAGAATTGACACCTACCGATTTTCACTTACATGCATCCATGGGACACGCCCTTGCTGACCAGCGCTTCACATGTTACGAAAATGGCTTGATGACTGGTTTGTAGCACAAGAGGCACAGTTTTTTGGTCTTGCATCCACACATTGCCGGAACGATGGCAGAAATGTATCGCTTGCTATGGTCAATACTTCGAATAAAATAGTTCTTAGCATTATCATCCAACCACTGTTTCTTTTCCGTACATAAATTCCGGTTTCATATTTACGCACCTGGTAATAGGTACTAGGTAGACAGCGTCTACCCAAATTTTGTTATATTATGGAAGTGTCTACGTGCACGGTAAATAGCGCTTACGTGCACGTCAACATACGCTGTCGCGCAGGCGCAGAGCGTGAACTGTAAGTAACACAGAGAAGCGCATTTCCGGCCATCTCTCAGCTTAGTCCAGTGGTTAATGCATCGGGAAGCTGATCCGGAGATCCCGGGATCGAACCCTGGCGTGATTACTTTTATATTTTTCTAAAATAAATTAACTCTTTTGCTTTTATATACGCATTAGGAAATTTAATAAAAGTAGTGATTTAATATACCAAAAAGAGGCCACTAAGAGCTAGGATGTATATAAACTCACGAGGGAAGGATGGAAGTGGGTCACGGTGTGTTCGAAGGAAGCTGGGCGGCGTTAGCCGCGGGGAAGGAGCGCAGCCCCTGGTGAGCGGTGGGCATACGTAAAAGTACTGTTTACGAAAATTGAAACGTCATTTCCTCTTGACGTGTACATAAGCGCTATATACCGTGCACGTAGCCACGGCCTATTTAATTAACCTAATTTCGTATTCCCTGCTAATTAATTTTGAATTTTGAGTTGATACCTGTATCATAATTTGTTCCTTTATGTAACATGCAGTCTATAATGTAAAATTGAAGACATTACCGGAAGACGTGCACATAGGCCTATGTGCCCTTTTTCATGCAATCGCTTTAAACGATTGTATTGAAAAAGACTAGCAATAAACTTCGTAGTGTAAAAATTAATTTTATATATATATATATTACATCGTCGAAAAACTTATTACTCTTTCCTTAATATATACTGCTTCTTCAAATACTCTTAGAATACCACCAGCTAACTCAGGAACTTGTAAATAAGACTCTTTATGCGTAATATATTTCTTAGGGATTTTTCGTTCGTGCATCTACATTGAATATTTTTAGGATAAGAAAGTTTCTTTGTCAGACGATGCCGATGATCCATACGGTTACCTAATCTCGGGGACAAGTTGCTTTAACTGCTCCAAGTCTGCTTGACGCCAAATTCTCCCTCTTGCGGTAGCAGTGGAGACTACTCGCACAACTTTCGTAAAAGCCCCATCAAGATTAGTATGCAATGAAAATTATTATTATTTACACTTGTAATGTGCACCTGTGAGTAATACACGGAACATTGGAATATACTAAATTAAACCACATTTCTTCGTTAAGTGTACTTAGGGTTACCAACCGTACGGTTTTTATCGAACATGTCTCTGGTTTTTATTGTTTGTTATTTACGGTAAACTTTATGGTCACGAGCGGTAATTTGTCGCTTTTTATTAACTACTATAGGGTGCGTGGATGGTAGTGCTGTCGATATATCGCACTCGACTATTTTTGTCTCCGTTCTACAGTAACGCGAAACGAGACGCCACACTCGGGTTCAGAAACAAAAAGCGAGAATATCTGACACAGAAGATTCAGGAGATTGAGGAAAACGGGAAGACAAATAACATACGAGATCTATACAAAGGGGTAAACTCGTTAAGAAAAGGTTACCAGCCGAGGTTAGGAATGATTAGAAATGAACGTGGAGATCTTCAGGCGGATCCGACTAAAATTGTCGATGTGTGGAAAAGTTATTTCGACAAACTTCTTAATGTACACAGCGGGGAACAAACAGAGGAATTTGAAATACATACCGCAGAACCGTGGATTCCCGAACATAGCGAGATCGAGATCGAAATGTCGGTTAAGAAATTGAAAAATCTCAAATCACCAGGAATAGACAATATTCCAGCCGAATTAATTAAAACAGGAGGAACGGCACTAATCAAGGAACTACATAAATTGATAAGTGCTATATGGAGAAAG
>JAGDQP010009712.1:0-19288 GCA_022664845.1 Lepisma saccharinum | reverse complement strand
ATGAGTAAGGTCCAACAATCTGTAATAGTGTGAGGTATGAAAACGGCCAGTTATTTCTGAACCACCTGGCATCTAAGTTTCAAATTCGATTTTTTTTAATGCTGGTTACGCCCTTGGCTTTGAGAGCGACGTGATAACATCACATCCATAAGACGAACATCAGGATAGTAGTATGTAGGGATCGCAAGCTGTCTTTTTGTGATCTCTATATGACATCACACAGAACAGACAGTCAATAATACCGAGGAATTACGATTTAACGGATTTCAATTACACATATAATTGTCCACGTTATTCAAGCTCACACAAGCGCCACACGGAAAAGCTGTAATAATAATAATAATAATAAAATTAACAACTCTGCAAGAAACGTCGAGGTCCACTTCGCGAGGATACACAATTAACGAACCATCAAAGTATGAAATCAACTTAGTGAAATCCACCTGTTGTCTCCTTGGTAACCGCTGCACTTCGCTAAGCTTGTGCCCACAAGATTAGGTTCGATATAGGATGAGTAGCGTTCTCTTGACAGTGAAGCCCCCCCTCTTTCCTTCTCTAAGCCCTCGTCGGGAGAAAACATCAAAAGAGCGTCTCAAAAGGAAAGAGACCCGTTCGTTAGTTGATGAGAAGATTCCGGGGGAGTTCGTTCACTGCGACTACAGTTCATCAAAATGGTATTGGATACAGGAAACATGTTATAGGAATTAAGTTACATACATACATTTATGTAATCAATATTTATGTGCAGTACAGCACCACATATGGATGCATAAAAAAACTAGCCAGTGGGTCTACTTTCTAAGAGTGTGTATAAGTTGCGTAATACAGGAATAACAAATTAATTTTTGATAAAAAATTCAAATGGATGTTCGATATGATATTTATGGCAATTGACACGTGCATTTCTCCTAGGAGGTCTATATAACAAGGTTATTTGTATTTTTGATATTCCATTAAGGAAAGAAAAAATATTATTTGTAAAAATGCAGTACAGATTTCATAGAAAGCATGGAATAGACGAGGGGTCTTCAATTATTTTCTTCTGGGGTCCGGATTGATGCTCAACATTTTAGGATTTTTTGTGGGGCGGAGGGAACACATTAGCTTGAGAACACTGAACACCGAAATAACTTGAAAAAACATATTATTAATAAAAACTTTTAAAAACATACTTTTCTTAAACAATTCACACTAAAAAGTAAAAGCAAAATAATTTTGTTTAGGCATGACTAAAAAGAAAAGCATGAGGCGTGCCAATTGAAGAATTTATAAAGTGACTGTATATGAGAGCGTGCCCCATGCTTTTCTTTTTAATCATGCATAAACTTTTTTTTTTACTTTTCAGTACGAATTGTTTATGGAAAGTATGTCTTTATAAAGAGTATTATTTAAAGCATTATTTGAACAGTTTACCTCATAGGAAGTTTTTATTTGTTTGGTTTCAATAACAAATTACTTTCTTTCATGACAATGATATTAGGTTGAAAATGTTTCTTGTTTATTTGTCAGACCAGCGCCCCTCATAAGAATGCTGGATCCGGGTCGCAATGGAAGTAAATAATAATAATAATAACTTCATTAAGTGTGTGGGTTAGCTCCCTTTCTAAGCCATTTCAATTATAGCTAAAAAAAATGAATTCTCTCGGTTGATTTTAATGTTCTAATCACAGTGCTTCTTCAGGAGGTGAACGCATCCCCACAAACGAAAGTACACGCCGAAAAATACTCAAGAAATAATAATAACACACCTAATGTAGTTTTCTCACACACTATAGGTATATTCAAGGGGTATGCCACGAATATTCCCATGGGATATTCCTGGCATATGCGTATAACGTTCTACGCACATCTGAATCTCCAGGAGGAGCGTATATGCTGACGACATACCTCGAGATATTCCAGATACGTATATTTCTTTAAGGCTGGCTTTTCATGTACGCGCTTTATACGTGCTTTGCTAGCGATTTCTGAGTAGCCAATAGGAACACTTAAATACACGTTTAAAGTGGCTAATCAGCCAAATCGCAAGAAAAGCACGCGCCTAGCGCGTTCATGAAGATATATCCTAAGATGTTTATCCTTCTGAGATATCCTGAGAACACTGTAGAGATATTCCGGAAATTCTGACAAATATTAACCTTTTAATGTTCTTAAAATCTTATTATGATAGGAATATCCTTTTTTCTACAAGGTAACCAAAACGTTTTTGCTGTTTTTGATGTCCCATTAATCATGCGCCCACAGGGAGGAAACGAAATGACGCACGTGCCTGCCAAGCGATCGGGAGTTACTCTGGCCATCGACCTTCAGTAATACAGCCACGGTGTTCACACACAGCAGTCGTAGCTTGTTCATTGTAAAAGAGAAATGAAGGTATCGAAGCAGGTTGTTCGCGTATGTTTGTTGTATGACTTTAAAGTGGGCCTGTCAGCTGCCGCATAAGCCAGGTATTTGGTGAGAATGCCGTGAACGAACACACTGCCAGGCATTGGTTCCAGAAATTCCGTTCGAGAGATGTGAGCCTTGCTGATTAACCTCGCAGTGGACGACCACAGATGTTGGATGACGAGGTCCTGAAAGCAGCCATCGAGGAGGATAGTGGTCTAACATGTGATAAACTTGCAGAAAGGTTCTATGTTTCCGCTGAAACAGTCAGGCTGCACCTGGATGGGATAGGGAAGTCATACAGGTTAAGGTATACCTATACCTTACACATTATCGGCAGCTAACAAGGAACAACGAGTGACAGCCTGTTTATCCTTGCTCACTCGGCACCTGAATACACCAATAATATATTTGATCGCTTGCTCACTGGTGACGAAAAGTGGTCCCTCTATGACACTCCCAAGCGTACCAGACATTGGTTGTCGCTACGTGACCCTGTTACTCACACCTCAGGGCCACCTCTGCACCCACGAAAGGTTATGCTCTCTGTATGGTGGACTTGTCACCAAGTGGTGCATTACGAGCTCCTTCCACTTTGCCAGACCATCACTGCTGACCTCTACTCATAGCAGTTGCAAAGGGTGCACCGTGCATTGCGGCAGAAGGAGCCGGCATTGGTGAATCGCAAGGGTGTGCTGTTCCTCCACGACAATACCAACCCACATATGGCAAAGAGGACCCAGGAAACCCTTCAGCAACTTGGGTTGGAGACACTGTGCTATGCATCATATTCACCGGACCTTGCGCCAACAGATTACCACCTGTTTCATTCCCTCAGAAACCACCTCCGTGGTAAATCCTTCGCCAATGAGGCAGACCTTCGGAACGCACTAACGGACTTTTTTCCCTCGGAAACAGCCGACTTTTATCACCAGGATATTGTGCAGCTGCAGGAACGTTGGCAAACGGTGTTGGATGCTGATGGAGCTTACTTCAAAACCTAAAGGTAGTCTATGTACCATCCACTGTATTGCTCTTCCTTTATCACTGCTGTAGAACGGCAAAATCTTTTTTGGTTACCTTGTAGGTGTTCTGAGATATCCGACGTGTAATAGGGATATCCAGAGGGGTCAAATAAATGCTCACCTGTATGGAGAAGGAAAGAACACGCAGCATCGATAAAACATTGATTTGCTATTCAGGAATGAAAGTTTTAGTTTTTATTTGATTCTATTTTGCTCTTAAAGTGAAATCGAGATTTTGAAATACTATTGGCGAAACCAAAAAATGTTTTCTAAAGCCGAGAGATATTGTTCGTACAGATCAGTGGGTTATTTCTGTCTTCATTCTTTGCTTTTCGTGGTTTATTTTTTCTTTTGAAAGCGAAGCAAACCATCGGACAGAAAGGCAAAAAGAAAAAGAAAACAAATATGAAAAATCTGAAAACACAACTAGTCATGTTAAACGGATTGGTGTTTTCAGGTGCGATTTTTTCTTCCTTGTGGATAAAAAAAACCGCGCTGAAAATAACACAACAGGAGCCCTCAAGTACCAATCGAAGAGAAAGAAATCAATGCAGGCTATTATGGGCATCCTAGGGGTGGTTAAGGGCGTCAGGGGTGGGGGAATAGTCAAGCAGCCTCAGGTGTTAGCATTCGGAGTAGTGTGTGTGTGTGTATAACTTCGATTTGGCCTCATGAACAGAAGTTGAAGTGAAGCGAGTACGAAAAAGGGTTGGTGGGAGTGAAAGAGGGTACTGGGAGACCCCCTCAAACAGCTTGTGACGTCACTCATGAGTTGCTAGGCAACCGTTTTCATTGCCCAAGTCGCTGCCACATCGCTGAGAATAGAAACGAACGAGATGCGAGTGGACGGAGCGTAAAGCAATTGATACAAGCTGAAGGTGGAAACAGGTGTAGCGAACCACCTGTCTGCCATACTTTATTCCCACTCCATAAGAATAGCGTTCACCTTATGTTCCGCTGTAATAAGATACAAAAAATAATAAACATTTTAAAGACATACTTTTCTTAACCAATTCGTACTAATAATAAATTTATGAATCGGAAAATAAAAGCGTTGCTTACCTTATTATAAAATCATAATATCTAAGAGCACCCACGCTTTTATTTTCAGATTCAAAAAAATGTTTTTTACTTTTTAGTCCATTTTTCTTTGCTTAAAAAAGCGTGTTTTTTAAAAATCCTTTTTAATTTATATATTTTTTTAAAATCCTTTCTTAATTTATTTTATTTATTATTATTTCGGTGTTCATACTTTTTCTCCAGCTAATATTTTGTGGCCCAAATCCTAAAGTGTTCTGCAACCAGCCAAACCAAGCCGCGGTGCAGGCTAGTATTTATTTTAGGATAAATAAGTCAAAATATTAAAATATGTTTTAAAAATATATACATATATATAAATATATGAAAGTAACAATGGAATGTTGTATTGTCACCCGACTTACGTCGCTACCGGAGATGAAACATGATTACAGAGTAAGTTAATAAAAAGCGTGTAAAAAGTAAAAAAAAAAAGAAATGTTTATGAATGACTAAAAAGAAAAGCATGGGGCATGCTATCATATACAGTTACTTTATAAATTCTTGAATTGGCGCGCCACATACTTTTCTTTTTAGTCATGCATAAAGAAAAATAATTTTACTTTTTAGTACGAATTGTTTAAGAAAAGTATGTCTTTAAAAAGTGTATTATTATTATTATTATTATTTTCGAGTTATTCCGGTGTTCGTGTGACCCAAATCCTAAAGTGTTCTGCAACCAGTCAAACCCAGTATCGTTACCGACTAGTATTTATTTTAGGATAAAGAAATCCATATTTTAAACAAATATATATTAAAATGTGTTTTAAAGATATATAAATATATGAAAATAACAATGGAATATTGTATTGTCATCCGACTTACGTCGCTGTGTCCTTTTGCTAGATAGCTTCGCTATCAATGGACCTAAAAATTTACAAACGTCATGACCGGGATTCATAGCCGGATCTTCCCATTTGCCGGTTGAGGATGTTACCAGTGCGGTGTAGTGAACAAAAAAATTAACCGGAAACTGGAGATCTGAGTTCCACTTCCTATTACGTCTCTTGTAATTGTCTCTGTGTTAATCTCAAGATTTACCATATACAAAGTACTCTTGTGAAAAACAATAATAACGTTGAAGGTAGTCTACTTAACTGTATCAGTCACAAATACAAACAATCAACAGATCGGCGAATATCTAAAAGTGCTGACCATTTATTTATATGTAAACTACATTAAAGCACTCGCACACTATCACTGGATAACTCACATCAGACTATTATTCACAGAGCAATAACATTATCAAGCCTTACGTATTAAACTTTAGTACCGAAACGTTATTTTAACGTTGTAAATGCACGAAATATCTGTATGTTAAACGTTTTATTCGACGTTGAATAATGGTGCATGGTTGCTGTCTATTGGCATACACACATTTAGCTGCATTTTGTCCGTTGCTTTCATCATGACATATACACCGTGTATATACAGTATTAACTTTCAACAGTAAATAATCAAAGTATCTGCTGCAGGATTAGAGAAGTTAGAACGTTCCGTATTCCTCGTTGGTAGCTGGACACGTTACCACTGGACCACGAAGTAACTTTGAAATTCACTACCCTTTTATATATATATATATATATATATATGTATATATATATATATATATATATACATATATATATATATAAAGGAACAGCGATGGTATCGCCGGACGCCATCTTGAATTGTGGTAGTTGCCCAAGAGTGACAATGTGTCATCATCCAGTTATCAACAATAATAATAATAATAATATACAAAAATTTTGGGTACGACCCCTCGGCTGCCGGATTATTTGTTGAAAAATTATCTAAAATTAAATGTACGTTTTTAAACCGAGAACGGTTAATCAAGGAAATAAAGACAAATTTAACGTTGTGCAGATGCCAACTATAATTCCCCCAGTGTTTTGTGAAGCTTGAGCTTTCAGCGAATCGTAGCGGAGGGTGACTAGCATGTAGTTTCACGCCTTCTGGGTCGGATTACTCCGTGAGGAATAGGACGACTCTCCTGCCAAACGTTGCCAAATTAAAGCTTTCGCCTACAAAATTTGATCATTAGTGTCCTGTTAATAGGCACGTCAGCGATAGTAATGAGAACAAAAACAGAAACAGTTTTATTTTCTTCAAAACTTTTTTTTTTTTAACATTTAGGATACTCAACGATGTACAATAACAGCCAAAATTGGCAACAATGTATGCGCGAGACATAATGTTCTCACTAGTGAAGAGGCAAAGAAGCGAATGTCATTTCCAGAATTGGGGGTGCAGACGAACTCATCCTCCAGCTTTCATTGGGTGGTAGAAATGCTGAAGTGAGGTCAAGCTTCAAAAGTCGTTGAAGAAACTATAATAAGTATGATTGAAGCTTGATTGAAGGTTTAGACTTGATATGATAAGCTTGACGTAAGCTTATACGCTTGACACGGTAAGCTTTCTTTCTATAAGTTTGAATCAAGCTGACTTTACTATCAGGGTAATAAGAAGTGCCTCTTGCTATGTTGTGCATAGTATACAAAAATTCCCGTGCTCCGGCTTACTTGTCAGATGGCAGCACAAATCTAAGATCGCGTGATATCGCCGAGAAATGCCATTGGCGGGAAATTATTAATTTTTATTCGCTAAGATGTCACTGAAGCTTTCAACCATAATAGTCGTTATGTTTCATAAAATAAAGTTAATATTGTTTACCTTTTATATTGGTTTATAGTATTTTTTTATTCTTTTTAAATAGATTGTTCTTTATCTCATCTTTGCCTTCTAAAATTATGTTTTCTTTTCTCTTGATTTTATATCCACTTTCGTCTCTACGAGTACTACTTCTTCGTTCAGTCACGTAGATAAAGAATGACGGTTGGTTGGTTAGAAACAAAGATGTTAAAATAGAGGATTTGTTTGTAGCTATCTCACGCACAGAGAAAGAGTGAAGTCAAAAAAACAACTGAGCATTGACCAAGACGACGTACCTGATTGGTTAGCGAACAAGTAGAGAGTTTGTTGCCATCTTTGTTAGCCGAAAACAATGTTTTTGATTGGAGTAAGTGGGCTAACTGAGCAGGACTACGCTGTGGCGTTTGGCCTCATGTTCTTGGCAAAATCGCATATCCTCTATTAGAACATCCTTGGATAGAAACTGAAGGTTTCAACTCTGGCCGCAACTGTCGCTACTATCGAGGTATATATGAGAACTTCTAGCAGTCACTTCTTATTATTTTCTTTGGTTCATCCATGAGAAGACTTTGTCAGAGTAGTTGAGGAAAATTATTTGGATGGTGAATACGCATAAAGTAGGCTGTAAATGTATTCTGTTAACTCTTAAATTACCTCAGATTGACTGTACCGCGTAAATGCACTACTGGAAGAATATTCAAATGAATTATAATTAAATCAGAATTTCTCTCTAAATGTTGTTCTCGGAAACACTAAGCACAAAAGTGAAGTACGCCTTTCTGTTCCTACGAGCTGCTGTTCTTAATTTACTTCCCCGTTCTTATAATTACATGCCAGTAAGTTAACGACAATACAAAATCCTTGAACGATTCCTAAGCTGTCCCTAGCCACTAATCTGAATCATTTCAAAACTCATTCTAGCCTGGAGGAGAGAAAATAAAACCGTAGATTTCCTAGCCTCAATGTTGCTTAGATACTTCGTTGCCAGGCAACCATGGTTTTCCAGGGTGAACGCTCACCTGGATTGTGGAAAGAGGGCTCTCGATTCATAAGATTTACACAGCTGATTTTACCCCAGGTGTTAAGTAATTATGGTTAAACACATTCACAGTGTGTTACATTGTAATTTCCGAATATTTGTGCATTAAAGCGAGTAATCGAGTTATTGTTGAAAAGAACACTGATATTAAAGACAAACATACAATAAAGAAAAAGATATCCCAACATCTAGGTGTTTTTCTAATTACTTAAATACATATTCAATTTTCTTATGAGATGTTTGACTTTTCTCTTGCAATGGTTTCTATCTGTGAAATGGAATTACAAAATCAGAAAAGCGGAAGATTCATGAGGAACGTGAACCATTACTGGTTTGCTACTCTCTTGCATTGCATCCGATTGAAATGGCATTCTAAGGGGGCGGAAATCTTTAGCCAAAAGTGGAATGCGCACAATTACTTTCAATGTCATCACATCACGAATCGAACTAGGAACCCTTTGCTAACTATGGACCGAGCGAAATCACTGTCAGCGAGCACACATAGAATTATTATAAAGACAAATACTTGTATAGGGCTATATAAAGTTCCAAAATGGACAAACATCTCGATTAGAGTGCGTTTTCCTTCCTTCTTTCCTTTTTTCTTTAAATGCTAGAGACAAAATGTGCAGGAGCTATCGAACAGTCGGTCCAAACTCAGTGTCTGGTATACTGTATGTGCTCCAACTCTAATCTTGCCTAAGCTAACCGACATGTACGAGTAGGCCGCCTTTCCACGTACGCACTAGCCGCATCTTTCGCTTGCATTTGGCTCAGTAGCCAATTGAAACACATGTTTAAGTATTTCTATTAGCTATTCATAGAAATCGCAAGCAAGGAACGCGGTTAGTGTGTACATGAAAAGGCAGCCTTAATCTGCGAAGCATAGAAATAATGACAGCGAAGTCTCATTCTCTTGCTCCTTCCATGCCACCTGGTGTCAGACTAGCCGAACTAGGAACGAAACAATAATGCTAGCTATTTATGTGCAATATCAACGTTGTTAATCTATTGTGGACCGATAACGCGAAGTATCAGATTCTTAGCTCACACTTCATGTTTTTCTTGTTTCTAAAATCGAATGTAGGAACAAACATAAACTGTAAGCATTATTTTATTCTTAGTTCGGTGGACAAACACCAGGTAGTCGAAAGGAATAATGGAATGCGCAATCTACAATTATTTTATTTATGATTCGCAGATTAACTTTAGATTAAAATACTTTGTGTAACTGGCTCGAACATCGAGCTCTACGTAAACGATGATTAATTTGAGTAGGATAAACATACCAGTTACCAAGGGCGCCGATTTCTCTGTAACTTTGGGGGGGCATTCAGATATGTTTTTTTGTTTCCAGGTGAGGGCCCAAGAAGGCATATATGATACAAATCCAATTCAGATTTTGCCAAATATTATATATTCATAAATAATAATAATAATAATAATAATATACATACAGTCATTATGAAGGCTTACCCAGGTCCAGCTATTACAGAATGTAACAATGTTTGTATAACGTTAAAAAAATTCACTAGAGCATATTATGTTCTAACTAATAAGAACAAAGTTTCTGCTGTTACTAGAAAATAAACTTAGGAAATAAGAAACTAATGTTAGTCTATGCAGAGAAGTTATCCAGCTTTCCCAAATGGGGTTCCCTTTCTGTTCGGCTCACCCTTCCGCCGCGCTACTGCTTTATTGGACATTTTTTTTTTTAAATTCTCGGTTCTCGATTTCGACATGCATGGTTCAAGAAGTTTCTGTCTCACCTGCAGTGAGAAAAAAATATTTGAACAAGTTCAACAAAGAGGAAAAGCAGACTTATCACACGCAAAACGTGGCCCATTTCGAAATCTCTTGCCTGTTTATGATAATTTGGATACATTAGATATAATAGTATAGAAATAACTAGTACTCGATACACCTGTAAGGTAACAGGCAACGAAAGAGTGATAACTACGTAAATTCATGGCAAAAAATGTATTTGGACAACCCCATACTACTCTCGAAATAAATGTTCTAGGAATTTTTTTGTGTACAAGAGCACTCTGCGTGGTGTATTGAAGCAATCCACATCGTGTTAAACATAAAGAAGCAGCATGAGGAACAAAGTGAGTTGAACAACATTGGAACTGCTCACTTTAATTTCAAATTACGAGCAGAAGGTAAAAGGTACCGAGAGATAGCCAAGCTTGTTTGAAAGCCATGCTCTACCGTTTGAAACATGAAACAAAATAATTATTGGAGATTCGTTCTGGTCAACTAAGGAAACTAACTGCCCGGAATTAAACCTACATTCTTCATTATGTGAACAAAACTCAAAGAATTAGTGTTAAAGATTTGGTTACTTCACTTGCCTAGGATGTGCAAGTTAATGTTACAGATGTGTAGATGTGAACAAAGAAATTGGGATTCAGAAGATGTGTAATCAGAAACAAAACATACATATCAGAAGAAAGCAGAAAGAAGTTCTGATTTTCCAAGAAATATTAATATGAGTGCCTGGAATTTTGGGAAAAGTTTATTGTTTTTTCTATGAAGAGACTAAGATAAACTTGTATTGTAGTGATGGATATCAGGAGGTGTGTCGAAAAAAGAATGAAGCTTGGAGATAGTAGAACATTGTTTTAACTGATAAAAATGTTGGAGGATCTGTTAAGATTTGGGGTTGTGTAATTACTAATAGAGTGGCCAGTATTCATACCCTGGATACACATCTTCTAAATTTCAATTGTTTCAAAGAATTTTGGGTTGTTCAATGAATTACTAACATTAACTTATATATTCTAGGCGAGTGAAGTAGCCATATCTTTAGCACTAATTTTTTGAGTATTGTTCACAGAATGAAGAATGTAAGTTTCATTCCGGGCAGTTAGTTTTCTTGGTTGGCCAGGACTGATTCAATTCCACAATAATTGCTCTGTTTACGTTGCTTTATGATGTATCCAACGGTAAAGCATGCCTTTCCAACAAGCTTGGCTTGCCTGACACCGTGTGGATTGCTCTTGTACACAAAAGGATACCTAGAATATTTATTTCGAGAGTAGTATTGGGTTGTCCAAATACTGTTTTTTGTGATGAATGTACGTAGTCGTTACTCTTTCGTTCCTGTTACCTTCCAGGTGTATCGAGTGGTAGTTATTTCTCAAGTATTCTATCTAAGGTATCTAAATTATCATAAAAAAATTGCAAGAGATTTCGAATTGGTCCATGTTTTACGTGTGATAGTGTGGGTTCCTCTTTGTCGAACTTGTCCAAATGCTTTTTCCTGCTGTATATAGTTTCCCTATCTATAAGTTGTCTGAGAAAATCAAAATTACGGTATTAACGGCAAACAATAATTGCATCCAAACAGCAGTTTGAAGGATATGTTTCCAAGTGTAAGTCCACTTCTGCTTTTGTGTTAGTTCTTCTTGTCGCTTATTTTTCTTGTATATATTTCTTTTCCTTAAATTATGTTCATTGTATATGACAAAATCACGATGAATGATCCTTAACCCTCGGAACGCCAAGATAATTTCATCTCACGGAACGTCAAGATGAGTCATTTTCGAAGCATGTATATTTCTCGTATAAAATAAAGTACTTGTTCAAAATTAAGGTATTTTAGAGTATGGGTGTATTCATTGTATAGTATTTATTGCGTTGTATCTATTGAATTTTATTTTTTCAAGTAGATACTACAAAATAATGAAACAGAAAAAACTAAAACATCATAATAACCTTGCGACCATTTTCATGACTGCACAAAAATAAAGGTACCATGAGTCTCTTACTTATTTACACATATAAAGTACGACATATAAAACTATTAGAATCAAACTACCTTCCTCTTCCACTCTCACATGTAAAGCACACCGTATCTGTTATATTCTGATTCTTGCAAATGAAGCGATTACATTGCTGACAGTATGTGGAGTACACAGAATTTCACTCTTCCATTTAATGACTAATGGACAAAAATAATATTTTGACTGTATTGGTCAATTTTGACCCGATCTTCCCAACCTTGGCGTTCCGAGGGATAAACGACAGAAAACACGTTTTCATTTTTTCTTTCATTCTTTCTTTACTTTTTTTTTTACTAAATGGTCTTTATCGATGTTATGCACGAAACTCTAGAAACATCACAAGCAATGCACGAAGTAACTCCTTTAGCCAGGAGAGGGGGTATTATACTTGATGTAATATATATAAGTACTGTAGCACACAAGTTTCAGGGAGGAATTTATTAATGAAATAGATTTTCCAAAGGGAGATAAGCTTAGTAGAAGGGGAAAACGAATGAACATGTACTGTAGAAATAGGAGAACCGACTTCACCTTTTCCCACTTCATCTTTGGGGGGGGGGGGGGGGGGCAGGGCTCCCAAAGCCCCCCGGGATCGGCGCCCTTGCCAGTTACTGTCTCTTTTCGACCTCTGTCGTTTTGAAACTTGTTGTGGATATCTATTCCGGCTTTATTTTTCTGTTCATGCTAACTGTAAAACTCTTAGATCATCCTATTAATTAATAGAACAGTGAAACCGAGAACAATTGTAGAACATGTATTATTTGTTTTTCTTCAAAACAGCAAAATCACATATTGTTGGCCCTCTCTAAACAATAGTCCCTTAGTCCCCTTCATGGCCAATTATAGCCCCTTATGTTCATTATCTGAAGACGTGCACCAGTTATTGGCCCTCTTGATACCAGTAGTTGCCCCCACTGCCAAATATTTGTTCCTGTGAAGCTACGTACTACGACGTGAAAATGTTAGTCATAGTATTCTTGTGTTTTAAAGGTTTGAATGGTTATGTTAAAAATCAGATTCTATGCAGCCATGGCAATTAATTGGGCACTGTTGAAATACCAGCCATTACCCCCTGCCCCCGCCAGTAGCAATAACTAGTATGAATAATTGACATATAATGATACTTCCTAAGGGATCCATAAACATCCTTCTAGTTATTTAAGAAGGTAAACCCTATAATAATTTCATTATATAGGGGAAAAGCCTTTACTTATCTGCTTAGATTTTGATAGGTTAAATTTGTAACTTAACGAAACACTCTTGAAGTTATCACCTTAATCACGAACAATAACAAAAATATGTGTTTGTATGAGGAAGTTATAAAAAAAAAAAAAAGGAATAATCAACGTGTTGGAAACAATATCAGTTTTGTCAAATTATTTTCTATATCATTAAAAAGATATCTTGATAAGACTAAATACCTGGGCACCGGCAATTTCAGGGACGTTTACCCTATGCACAAGATCTTTTCGAATGTATATTTTTTTAGCGGACGTCCCGAAATTTTTCATCTACCACTTTCTCGCCTGGTTCTGTTTGTAGCTCAAGGTAAGCCCGGATTTTCATGTACCCGCTCGTCGCGAGCTTATAATTTATATGAGTAGCCAATAGGAATACTTGTATAAATTGGATACTCAATCAAATTCCGAGCAAAGCACGCAACTACTGCGTGCATGAAAATCCGGTCTTAACAGCTCAACCAAAGCAGGCAGAGAGCAACTGACATCAGGTTCAAGTTTAGAGATATTCATTTATTCAATCGTTTCTAATCTAGTAATTCAGCAACCTTCTTTTATGTTATTTTGGTACTATACAAGGTATGTACTCAGGTTCTAACGTTCTAACGACGCTACAGCCTTCCAAGTCATTCTATCAACGATAACAAGCAGACAGAAACATACTTCGTTTAATGACTCCGACCCAGATAGCATTCAAATTTGCAGCAAGTTTGTACCACGGTTGGCATTGCGAGTTTCCACGAAGTTTGGCATTGCAAGTCTGCAAATTTACTACAATCTTGCAGCAAACTTGCTAGTTGACAGGGAACAAAGTTCGTACAAACCTTTCACGCCAAACTTGCTACAAATCTGTCTACATCAAGCCTGTGGCGTAAAACTTTAACTGTCTGGATTGGACCTAGAATTTTCAATTTTTGTTGTTGCCCGTCACTCTAAACACTGTTCTATCGCGCCACTCCTGACTTTCTTCTATTTTATCAGTTTTTTCTGCTACGAAGACAGTTTCTGAAGTAAATGCACTCATATACGAGGTCTGGCTAAAAAAATAACGGGACTGATGCCAAAAGTACGGTTTATTGTCACAAACTTACAAATTAAAGGTGATCCCCTGCAACATACTCCTATCCCCTATTTATACACGTTTTCATACGAAGTTTCCATTGTTGGAAGCAGTTGTGGAACTCTTCAGGTGTCACCGTCTTGAGTACCACTGCCGTTTTCTGCTTCACCTCTTAAACAGTCCGAAAAAGAGTTCCCCTGAGGACGGATTTCACTTTCGGAAAAAGAAAAATCGCACGGTGCCAAGGCCGGCGAACAAAGTGGGTATTCCAACACTGCACGCGTGCTCCCGGAAGTCCTTCTGCTCCTGCGTGAGTTTTTTTCTTACCATTTGAGCACAAATTTTGCGCATGTTCAAATGGTCGTGCAGAATTTCGCTAACAGACTCTTTATTGATGCCCACCATGTCTGCTATAATTCGAATGCTGAGCCTGTGATCTTTCCGGACAATGTCATTCAATTTGCTATATTTTTCCTCCGTTGTTGATGTGACAGGACGACCCGGTCTTTCATCATCATCAACGTTCTCGCGTTCCTCGCTGAAGCGTTTGTGCCACTCAAATACTTGCGCACGTGACATCGTATTATCACCATACACATCCTGCAACAGTTTCACACACTCACTCAGTGATTTCTTTAATTTCACAAGGAATTTCAAGTTACCGCGCTGCTCAATTTCCACATTTGCCATTCTTCCGGCAACACGATTGCACACCTCTCTCTTCAATCGCTGCTCACAGACCAAACCCGACTGAGTGCGTCAACTGATGTGTATCATTCTCTTAGTCTTCTCGAAGGTTCAAGGCTGCTCTGCGCGCATACGCTCCCCACTGCTCCATGCATGCTACTGACACGGTTGCCAGTCCCGTTATTTTTTAGCCAAGCCTCGTAGGCTAAAATTCAAAACTGGAAAAGCTTACTGATTCTGTGTTAGAGCTATGAAGCCTACTTCTTTGATTTTTTTACAAGCGAGCCTCCTCAGGAAAATCATAATAATGTGTATGCATACTTTACTGCTTGGGTCGATACTATGTTGCGTATTTAATTTTTGTATTGCGTATGATGAAAGAACAGTTTAATTATCTAACTTGAATTATTTAACTTATTTTCGGGAAATGCGTATAATTTTGAAAACTGAAGATTCTAGCTTCGAACCCCACTGCAGACAATAGAAATTCTTAGCGCCATAGGCTCGATGTTGGTCTATCAAAGGTTAAAAAGAAAGCTTGTAGCAAGTTTGGCGTGGTAAGTTTGTAGCAAATTTGCTACTTGTAAACTAGCAAGTTTGCTGCAAGATCGCAGAAAGTAAGCAGCCTGATATTTATATATCAGTTGCCCTCAACTGATATTTATAAAAAAGCTATATTTTTTGAAAGAAATAAGCTTTTTTATAATAACAAAGAATCATCGTTAGACGTTATCATCTTCATCGTCTATAAAAGAATTAATTACAATATCATT
The DNA here is from genome assembly GCA_022664845.1 of Lepisma saccharinum. NCBI lineage: Eukaryota > Metazoa > Arthropoda > Insecta > Zygentoma > Lepismatidae > Lepisma > Lepisma saccharinum. The sequence goes on along the minus strand of JAGDQP010009712.1, from coordinate 3,561 downwards.
CAAATATTGAGATATTAAAGTTGATAACATTGGTTAAGTTCATTGATGTTTCATCATTGTCAGTAACCCAAATACCTAATCTAACTAGAATACATAGTAAAACAATCGAATTTATAACAAGAGTAACAATAGAATGCCCTAACATAACCTAAATATATCAAATCAAATCAAAATATAGCCTAACTTTTTGCCTTGTACTTGCCTTTAGCAAACAATGTTAGCTAATCTCATCAACCCGTTAAAACATTACCTAATCTAACAGTACTTGCACTTGTAGCTCACAAGTACGTATATCATGCTTCAAGTCAACTTTCTGCATTGTATTCTTATACGATGTTTACACTGTGGTGAATGTGGACATGTTACACTCGGTTGTCCGCTATTTTTTATCACCTTCACTCCTAATACCCCTGTCAATATTCTAACGGGTGCTTAAACTTTCTTCACATTATGAACAGGGTCATCGGGGCAGCCCTTCGTTCAAACCTTAAATTTTCTTTGTTGTTGTTTCACAGTTTAATAAAATTTTACACGAGTTTGTTTTTCAAGTGGAAATAAACTAAGAGCCTATTGGATTATAATTATCTTTTTAAAGTACAGGTTGGTTTTTATTACGTAACTACGAATGCTACTGTCCTTAAATCAAGCACATCAAAACACATCTCACAAGTGACGTGCAAGAATAAAGTTTCTAGTTTCCTATGTCTTGTTCGGGTATATTGCTGTTTCTTCTTCAACGAAATTCAAACACAGTACAAGAACATTTATAAAAAAAACACAGAGGTGTTTATGTCGTGACATAAAAATACAATCAATGAGAACGTTGCTAATTTGATTCATATTGCGTGTTCAGATGTTGAGTTGCTGTGCAGGCAATACAACAGGATCTCTTTCTTCTTTCTTCTCGGAACGTTATTGAACCATTTCTAGTAACATGTAAAAGGTGAGTAATGAAGCTATAGTTCAAAGAGCATACAAGCAAATAAACAACTTTATGAACCCAAAAACACACACGAAATCAGAAATAAAGACGTCCATGAAAATGTGAAATCTCGTTACAACCAAACTTCTTCTGAAAAGAAATCTTGACTTTCAGATTACATTGCCTTAGGTGCTTTTGAATTTTGCTATACAGTAGATCCTCGATTGTCCATACTAGTTGGTCCGCGCGTAATCCGGGTTAACATTAACATATGTAATCCGGAAATCTTACAATACTGAAACAATTTATACAGTAGATCTGCGTGCTTGATAGAACAATAAACTCGGTTTCAACAATAAATTTGAAGCTTATGCGCGAACAAACGTCTAAGTGACATTTTCAAATAAAAAAAAAATCACGAGTACATTTTTTACTTTGCACGAAAACATGTTATGAGTCGCCGTAGCTCAGACGGTAGCGCGTCTGACTACGAATCGGGCGGCCCGGGTTCAAATCCCGGCCAGGACACTGGAGACTTTTCTCTCAGTGTTCCCATGTCAGGCGCTCTGAGGTGCACTCAACGTCCTATCAAATTGAGTACCAGATATTTAATGGTATTCCTGGGCGCCTTGGGAAGGCAAAGGCGGTCGAGCGAGGGACTGACCACCCCACCTCACTTCGTACCTCGCTTTTGTACAAAGTATTAATATTTCATGCCTCATATTTTTTTCTGGTATATATAAAAATATACTCCTGATTTTTTTTAAATTTGAAAATGTCACTTAGATTTTTCTTAGACGCATAAGCTTCATTTATCGGTCCAGACGAATTTCCTCTGCATTAGACTCTCTTTGACCTCTCAACACAAGAATTGTGCAAGTTTGAAATAACCTCAAGATAGCAAAGAAATTATTGTTTTTTTTTTATCTGTTTCAAGCTAACTTTTTCTTTCTGGAGATGTTTCAAGTTTAAAACTTTAGTTTATTTAGAAGTGAAGTAGTTTTTCTGGTCTAATAACAATTCCACCCCAGGAACTGACGATATAACTCACAAAGTGATCCAACCTAGAAATTCTACCATTTTATTTTATTTTATTTATTGTCAACACAACAGGCTTTATAGCCTAATTAATGTGTCGATATTTACAATGTTGGTTTATAGACATTTTTTTAAATTACAACATCTTTATATGCTTTGTAAGACATTGTCACATATATCAAATTGAACGCAATTCCTACCCATTTAATTGTATGAGTAGCCCTGGAAATGCTATTATCTTTATTTCTATCAAACGTTTTATTACAAGGCACAGGTCGCTTGCAATAGAAGGGGTCGTTTCTTGTAAGTTGTATTGAATTACAATAGAACCTGCACTTCCAAAAGGGTAAATTATCATTTCTACAAGACAGTGAACTGTAAGCATAATGAAATGTTCGATTATTTATCACTGAAATAATTTTCTAATAAAATTTCTTTGATAAGATAAAATAAAATGAATTTGATGGGCGGGAACAGCACCAAAAATTTATTTGAGCGTATTAAGAAACAAATGAAATAAATGTCTAGTTTTGCTGCCATCTTTCGGTATATTTAGAGTCTATGAATTATGCTGATGAATGTGATACTCCTTCCTGCTACCAGATGACACTACCATGTAATACTCGCTGTAGTATAAACTGTATACAGTGTATCTGCTTTTCAAACCTAGCGCTCCATATTTTGCTCCATGGTACAGTTTAAGCCAACGGAAAAAAATAAGAGAACAAACTGTGCATTTTATCATTGCAAGTTTTCCTTGTATGGAAAATATAAATCAGTTTGATTAGTCACCAGTTTCGAAGAAAATCTTGGTTCATCGCACTAAATGTGCATAGAAAACTAGTGATTTCATCTTTTTTTTTTTTTTTCGTTTGCATTATATCTTGTTTCGTTTTAGAGTGGATTTAACCGACCAATCATCCTTGTCTATTGAGCATATCTCGTCTACAGTTTTACATTTTCACTACTAACATTTTTTTGAGACTATTACCATATTTTTTTATTTCTTTTTGTATAAAATCAGAATATTATAAGCTGATATACACGAGAAACAGGACAGTGACCTCTGACCTTTCGAAGGCTAAAAAATCGAAATCGCTTCGGACTGGAGCTTTCTCGTGTATACAAGCGAAACACTTGCCGAGTGCTTTCAATACAACGGAGACAAACCAGCCGAGAGTTAGTTTCCCCACTCTACGCTGTATTTTGCCAATAAACCATCAGATCTTCCTTCCTACCTTTCTCTACGAACTGGATATAGGCTACTCGAAATGCACAATATATTTTGTATTTAATTCCTAAATGTATTGTTAAAAAAAAGTACACTTGTTGTACAATTTTTGTATCCATATATTCAGAATTGATTTACTGTTGAGCAGAAGTATGCTATAGGGTAGATCGGGGCTATTTGAGTATAGTAAGAGAAAAGTCAAAATTTCCCCAAACCGACGTACTTTAGAGTCTAAATAATTATGCCATAATCTATGTACATTATTATAGTACAACATATTAAAGAATAAAGAACCTGTTAAACCATGGAAATTTTGAAAACGAATTTAAAATAAAAATGGCAGAATTCGAGACTAGTATTAATCACGGGG
>JAGDQP010009711.1:32223-58070 GCA_022664845.1 Lepisma saccharinum | reverse complement strand
TTATTTTTGCATGACATTGAAGGCTTGACTTACCATAGTTAGAATGATCCGATTTAGGTCACATATGCGCCGTTTTGTTCGATAACGAGTTGCCATTTGGAAGGTAATATCATGATGCCTCTCTCATAGAAGCCCTTGTCCCTATTGGCAAAAAATTGAGACAGTCGATGTTCACAAGCCTCTCTTGACGCGAATTTTGCACCAGCAAACGTGTTCGCCATGGACAGGAACAGATGGTAATAACTCGGTGCCAGGTCCGGACTATAAGGTGGATGCATAAGAACCTCCCAACCAAGCTCGCGGAGCTTCTGGCGAGTCACTATCGATGTGTGTGGCCTGGCGTTGTCCTGGTGGTACACAATCCTCTCCTATTGGCCGAAGCTGGGCGCTTCTGGGCGATTGCTGCCTTCAGACGGTCCAATTGTTGACAGTATAGTTCCGAGTTAAGGGTTTGGCCGTAGGGGAGCAGCTCATAGTAGATAATTCCCTGCCAATCCCACCAAACACACAGCAAAACCTTCCTGGCCGTCAATCCTGGCTTGGGCACCGTTTGCGCCGGCGCACCGCGCTTCGACCACGACCGTTTTCGCGTGACGTCGTAAGTGATCCACTTTTCATCACCAGTCACCAACCGCTTCAGAAATGGGTCGCTTTTGTTGCAATTCAGCAGCGATTCGCAGATGGAAATTCGGTCCATGAGGTTTTTTTGCGTTAACTCGTGTGGCACCCATACATCAAGCTTCTTTTTGTATCCAGCCTTATGCAAATGGTTCCACATGGTTTTTTGTGCAATGTTTAGCTCTTGGGCAATCGAAACAGTGCTTACATGACGGTCGGACGCGACAATGTCCATGATTTTATCGACATGTTGGACACGTGGTCTTCCAGTGCGTGGTACATATTTGACGTCAAAATTACCGGCACGGAATCGACGAAACCAAAATTGCGCGTGATTGGCTGTTACAGTATCAGGACCATAAACACTATTCACATTTGCAGCCGCCTGGCTTGCGTTTTCGCCTTTATCGAAGAAAAACTGTAAAATATAGCGTATTTTCTCTTTGCTAGTGTCCATTTTGACGCGCTCTCACACAACACTGGGTCAACTCATCACAAGTATCTGTACAGTGTTTATAGTACGCAATCTCATCGTTTGAACGCCATCTCGTTGAACCCGATCGGACTTATACAACGCGAGATACAGATCACTGAAGCCATATATTGGCAAAATAATGGATTACTTTTTACTTCACCAGATATTAATGGGAATAGATCCCACCTGACGAGTTTCATTAAATATCTGAGTCAAAAGGGTACAAAAATAACAGAAAAATGTTTATACAATTCGTAAGGGATAGCATCGACCCCCGGACTTTTCCAGTTCTTACTTTGCTCCAATGCTGTACAGACTTCGTGAGAGGTAAACGGCGCCTCGAGCCGCTCCAGGACGGGGGCCGGTAGCTCCGGCACCGGATAGTCCAATAAACTGGACGTATGGGCAGTATCTACAGTGAATTGAAAATAGTCCCGGTAATATTGGTACAAAAAGGAACGGACCTCAGCATAACTGCATTTTGCCATTCTCATGGGCTGGGCTGGCCCTGCTTCCAAACACCGGTGGGTTTTCAGCTTGCTGGGATATAGGGACCCTGTCCACATCCACCTCATGACTCTGATCACAGATCGGCTCACACGGGGGGTCTGTGGGGGGTGTCATTTCGACGGTTCTAGATGACGTCTGGTGTACGGGTAACGAAGTAAACTGGAGCTGAGGTGCTAAATGAAAGTCAGTGCCCCTCACCCCCAGCTCCCCTGACGGTCCACTGTCTAATCTCGCCACAGCCGTGTTCAATCTATCTTTAATTCCCGTTAAAGACGTATGAAAACTTAAACGTCCAGATGACCCGTGGTTGGACCACACAGATGTGCTACTGGGCCCGACCGAAGGAGGACCCGGTACTACAGGATCGGACCCGTCAGACGCGGTGTCACTAACCGACCGTGGGCGCGTGCTTTCCAGAACACTCGGAAACTGTTTGTAAAAGTCCGGTCTTCCCACACCACTCACTTGGGCGACCGTGTCGTGTCGGGGACTCACGTGTGGTAGTTTCCCGTCCATGGCGAGGGCCCCGGTTACCCGTGGATTGTTTTCTGGCTTCACAACTGGCCACAAGATGCCCTGGTTTTAAACAATAGTTGCACGTAATCGGTTGGAACTGATACTGGACTGCCAATCTCAGCCCACACATCGGGACTATGTTTGGAATGTCTTTGCTGAGAAACATTTTCACAAGCTTCTTCCCCGTGCGAATATTCGCATATATGTGGTCTTCTGTGAAACGTTCCTCCTCAATCTCCTGAATTTGACCATATTCCCGTAATTCAGTGCGCAGTATATCGTCCGTTATACCAGCGGTACCGGAGATATGCGGACTAATGTAATTGGTTTTGCCGCCAGATCCACAGACAAACGATAGGTCCCAGTCTCATCCCGATAATTCACCGTACCGCCACACTTAAGTAACAGTGCGGTACATATGTCAGGTGAAATAAGCTTTAAAAAAAGCAAACGAGAAAGAAAATCCATTTCTATAGACAGGATTTCCTGTACTTTTAGCCCAAAAGTTTCCTGAATGAAAGCATGTGCCGTCAAACTGGACGGTAGTCTTTTAACGTTTTGGAAATGAATGCGAAGAGTGTTTTGTCGTCCGATTTTCATAATGATCTAGGCTCCAATTATAACACTAGCCCAATAGATATCAAGGTAGCTCACTACACCACTCCCGATTCGCACTGAAACTTGCTTTACGGTACCTATCATACAAAGTAACTCTCAAGTCCGTAATTCTTTCACAAAACATATGCCTTGTCTGGACCCATTAAACATAGCACTGTTCCGACGTACACACACACTGACGTAATGACTGTGTTTCGGCTGGCTTGCCACTCATATTTTCTACAATTTCTCAAAAAAGAAACTATCACTTCTCCACCATTAGACTTCCAGGCGCCGGGCCTCCTGAGCAAACACACAAGAAAATAACAGACTGTTCCAGTTAATCAGTTTATAAAACAAAACCAAAGCACAGATAACGAAAAAGGAAGCAAGACTTTTGCTTAATTCCCGTTCAACACTCGAACTGACACGTCACCTCACAGCAGCTGCTAGAGCGCACCCGCGAAAGACGACCTGTTCCCACGAGCTGTCTGCCGTGAATCAACTATGGAGCCCCTACACCCTTTCTCAAGATGATATTTATAATTTTTCAGGTTAATGTCACGTAGTTTTGCGCGGAGTGTCTCCTGTAAAGAAAATTATGTTTTTAACATTCACAATAAATAATTTCAATATAACTGTTTTTTTATTTCTGTTAGTAATGAGTCATATTTAGGCACATCATCACTACATGTGATTTAAGTTGAACATTCTGTTTCCCAACTTATCATAGCCTGAGCCATAGATGCCTAAAGACTACAAATAAAAATTCAAATATAATTTAGGACATATGAGATTTACAAAAATGATTGATTCAAGCCGCAGAAACATGACCGGTTCAAATCGGCTGGGTGAAGATTCCGTCACCGGATCAATCTGATCATAAAGTCGCTTGGTCATTCACAGCCAGTCTGCTCATTTGGGTCAATATCTGTCACCGAGTCATTCGATTCATGACCGGATTATTCGGGTCACTTTTCGGACCGGGTCACCTCTGTCCGGATCAGGTTGGATCATCGAAAGTGACCCGGTTCCAACTCCGATGATCATAGAGCAATGATCCGTTCATCAACGGAGTTTCCAGAAAAACAAAATCATCCTTGTAGGAGACAATAAGGACTGGTGTCTGTTATCGTGCGTGTTTCTCCACTTAATACCTCATATCTTCACTAGTGTATGACATTTCGAATCTGGATGCAGCTTCTGTGCGACCAAGGTTGGAATGTTTAAAACAAAATGTTTTAAACAAATGATTGAAAAGTGTTTTAAACAGAAGCGATGGTTTAAAACATTTTGTTAAAAACATTTCGAATACTTGTTTTAAACGATGCTTTTTAAGCCGTGTTAAAACATGTTTATTTTATTTTTCTTCTTTGAAAGAATCATATTATTTTTAAGAGTACGAGAGTATTATTTTAGATTTATATTTACCAATAAAACATACGCAATTTATCCCGTGTAAAACAATATTTTGTCGCCGCATGCCTACAGGCGGAGACTTAAAATGCGTTGTATTGTTTGTTCTCTATCGTTTGAACGCTGTAAGCAGGAAATATTAATTCGCTATCAGTAACATGAAACCAGAAGTCCATATTTCAATTCTTCCTTTTTATTTCTTGACAGAAACTGCCAAGAAATTAAAAACTTCATTCAGTCTTTTAAAACATGTTTTAAACAGAAAAACATACACAAAAAATACGTTTTAAACATATGTATTTTTTAAACATTTTTTTCAACCCTGCTCTCAACACTCCTCTATGGCAGATTCTTTGTTGATCTTCACTTCAGCCACAACAGTTACTAGTTGCCTCAATCTTCCAAGTTTCTCTGGTTGATTGACGTTCCTCTTGAAATCACCCGAAAAAAAGCTCTTGAACGAAACAGTGCTCTAACATCAAACGCTTCTTCTTCTTCTTCTTCTTCTTCAAGACTCCTCGGCACGAGGAGATAAATGGAACCGGTAAAATAATGCACCTTTCTTTCCAGTCAATACAAGTATAATATGTGAATTAGTAATAATATGAATATGTAATAAGAGTACTAAATGAAGTCTTTTCGCAACCGGAGTTAGCTTGTTCCCCGGAATAAGCGAACAAAAAAAAAAAAAAAAAAAAAATCGTTAAAATGTCATGATCGGGTAAGAAGTTAAAAAGGTCTAGTCAGGGTAAAACGTCAAATCCGGTAGAGGTGGGACGGATACGGGGCAGAAATTCGGAAGAAAAAGTGAGGGAGAGGGAAATTGTGTAGAATGAAAATGTATAAATGTAAGAAAGAAGTAATGCATATGTGTGTATGTATGTGTAAATGTATGGTTGTGTAGTGTATGTGTATCACAGACGGAGGGCCACACTCCCGCACTAGACGCTTCCGCAGAGCCTCGATGTTCACCCATCAAACGCTTCAACTAGTGTTTGGCGATTTTCCACTTCAGTGGTATTCGCTGATTCAGTCGCTCTATCCTTCGGTAGACAGTATAATTTTAAAGCACAAAGCTAGTCTTTCTTTACTGGTAACAATTTGATCGGATGCAAGGCGAATATTGTGCTGTTTTCTGCTGCCCTCCAGGTATGAATTTAAAAGATAGAAGATAATTAATGATTACTCAACAAGGGCCATACTACTGATAAAATGATAACTCTTTACTGGTGTGCTTTTGCACATCGATTACTGGACAGAGTCTCAGTTTCTTGGACCATGTAAAATAGTAAATCAAAATAGGTAACGTTATTTGTATACAAGTATAGCATTTTCACAACCGAAACTAGTTTGTAAACCGGATTAAGTAAAGATGGACAAAAAGAATAAATAAAATGTCATAACCAGGTGTTAGGTCTAAGAAAAAAAAAGAGTCAAATCCGGAAGGAATTTTGTGGCAGCAAATGGGGCTGTTCGGGCTGATTTTCATGAAAGCTTGGGTTGCTTACTTTGTGATTTTGGTGTATAGCCAATTGAAACACGTGTTACATTTATCTTACAATAAAACACGCAATAAAGCACATATTTCAATTGGCTACTCACCCAAATCGCAAGCAACGCAAGCTTTCATGAAAATCAGACCTTAGGCTAGAGGTAGGAATAAACACGGCGGAAGTCCTCACCACCTACGACGTCATACTGACAGCCCCTCTTGGGTCAACACTTTTTCTTTCAAAATATATATTTTATATACTCATATTTATTATTAATAATTGCATTTTTCCTACATTATCTTAAATTAGTGACCATGGGAAAGTGGAGGCTAGGTAAGGTTAGGTGATGTCATGTATCTTTACATTTTTCCCTCTCAAATTCCTTGCGCGAGACGCTCATCGACTTCCGCCTTATTTACTGTTTTAATCGCCATGTAAAGCAGTGAAGGAAGAAAGTTTTGTCATTTAGCAATTTATTTGTAAATTATAATTGAAGTACACTGAAAACACCATCTTCAATCGATAAAAGACAATTTGAATTACTTTAGCCTACGAATCTTCATTCCATAATTAACAAAATAAGCGTAAACCAAAAAATTCAATATTCGCTTCTTTAAACACGCTTCAGGCTTCAGTTATCTTGGTGTTCATAATCACAAAAAATCAATTGCAATGGAGAATTAAAAATACAATTTCAAAATTTACCTTTTGATATTAAAAGTTAATCACAACAGCTCTTAGCTGCTGATAGAGGAAAAACTATTCGTTCCTTTTTTATCTTATTTATTTTATTTCTTTTTCTATAAAACATTTAGCGAACAAAAGGAAACCTTTTAGTTTATGAGTAAATAAATAGTGCCATTTTAAATCCAAACAAAAATTTAAAAATCTTGTAATGAGTTTTGTAGATAAATGTTTTCTTAGCAATTGAATCGTACGTTTGATGAAGGAAACAAATCCAAAAAGCTGTTTTGTGCGAAATTAAATAAAACCATATAATATGTTTATTATTTATTGAAAGGAAACAATACTGCTACTGAATATTCAAAACGGTCTTCTGATACTTTTGTACTGCTCAGACAGTTTACAAGTATTGTATTTTTTCCTGTAGAGTTAAAAAAAAGTTGGTGGATTGTTTCCTTCAAACTTATGGAAAAACGTCTGAACATTTTGAAGTGCTGAGACGTAAGAATAGAAAAATCGACCAGAAAATGAAGAAAACGCAATAGAAACCTTCAAATGAATGTTATTGACAAGAAATGTATGTACAATGAACTCGAAAGTTATAAGCAGGGGGCCTATGTAATAAATTCAATTTTTTTTCCGTCTACCCACTGACAGAAAATTCGCCCTACAAATGTGCAAAACTGCTTTTATTCCGTAACAGTGATAGCAATAGTTGCTATATGTAAACATCCGTTAACAATAGCAGTTAAAAATATCAGTGTATGAAAACGTATCTAAATGCGAGTTAGTTATTCCCGTCTGTGAAAAAGAAATTTAAAACAATATTTTAGATTAACCTACTTACTTGTATCCTGTTACGTGTGCAGTAGAGATATGGACAAAGGTAGTTTAGTTCCTACCATAAATGTTGTAAAACTATTCTATGTAATTATCGGAGCTTGGATTTACTGGTGGAGAAGAAACAGTATATCAAAACACAATTAAATCAGGAAAGTATAAAGCGGTGGGTAGGGGGAAGCGTAGTTGTTTCATGCTAAATTAAAATAACTTGCCACTAGCGACAGGAAGGCAAGATTTCTTTTTCAGCTCTTCTTGCAGGGCTGGACAGCCAAGTGAAACACTTCCCGTAGGAATAACCCACTCTCGCTTATCCTGAACGATAAGTAACAGCGAGAAGAGCTCAACCCGGAAGTTGCAGTTTGGTCTTGTGGTCAAGACGTCCCACTACCCAAAAATAAGTCAACTGTGCAAACGGATACGGGACAAAAACTTTAGGCAACTAGGTTACCCGGCGAATATCCCCCCCCCCCCATCGGACTGGTAGTGCTGTTTTCAGGTGATGGTTTTTGACTTATATGTTCGTATATAAAGTGAAACTTTCAAAACATGGTGCAGCTACACGAAGGAAATTGTTTTCTAACCTCCGCTTACTTGGTGGCTTTTGCAGTGTTTATCTTAGGGGGACTTTTACTCCCCACCAGTGTTGGGGGAGGAAAGAACAAAAAGAGCAAAATTATGATCGCCATGCTTGCATTAATCATACCCTTGATGTCTACCGCCCTAATGCCGGAGTCTAAGACCTCAAACACTGTCTTTAATCTTACCATCGCTACTTTCAATCTCTGTCGGGCACATAGTGAAGGGAAATGCAGCATCCTTGCTCAAACTTTGAAATCCGCCAACATTCACATATTAGCTGTACAAGAGATATCATCTATCGATCTCCATATTAGGGATTATTATTATTTAAAAAACTATAACGTTACCGAAAATACCGGGGTCGGCTTCTTGGTTAGAGCGGATATTGAAGTCTCCGATGTCTACAAAGCGATTGATGGCAGATCGTACGCTATACAGTTTGCAGGCCTAACAATTTTTACGGCCTATATGGAAAGTGGAACTAAAGTTAAATTACAACGTGAAGCGTCCTTTCAGAACTTGACAGTAAATATCTACTGTCACCAAAATCCAAACCTAATAGTGTTAGGCGACATGAACGCGGTATACGATTGTACGGCGACTACGGCGAAAGACAATTATAGCCCTGCATTTAAACAAATGACGGAATGTTTAAAGTTAACGGACGCATGGGATCATTTCTTCCTCCACGTACCTCTGTATACATACATGAACAATTCTTGCAAAAGTAAGCTCGATTATATCCTCCTTAGCCCGCTGGTGGTGAAGGCTATAAAAAGTGTTAAAACTGAGAAACTAGCTATGTCCGATCCTACAATGGTCCAAATAAATGTGAAATGGAATGCTCCGTTATTTCTTCGGAAATCATACTGGTGGCGTCTCAATGCCGATTTTGTAGCCGAACCCGCCTTTTGTCACTTAACCGCGGCATTAAAACAGACTACAAATAGTTATTCCGGGAAAAGTGGTGAAGAATGGAAAGTGTGGGGACGAAAAAAAAATACCTTTATTCGTGAATACAAATTATATACACGAGTGCACTACGAGGATAAAAAACGAACGATCGAATTTTACCAAGCAGTGTTACAAGCTTATAATGAACGTGCCATGCAGGATCTAATTTGGCTACCAAAAGTGCGGAAAATGCAAAGTAAACTACGTCTGTTAATGTCTTACCGATATAAAGGCTTACAAAAACGAAATACCTTAACCAAGTGCGGCATTTTTGAGACGGCCTCTATCGCCACTGTTATCCGGGACTCTAAACGTAGGGAAGCAAATTTTATTAAAGAGTTTAACGATGACCAGGGTACTCTTTACAAAGGTCAGACAATTTTTGATGGTATCAGGAATCAATATATAAGACATTTTTCGAAAGTTGGGGATTCCGGAGACGAATTTCTACAAGAATTCGATCTGGAAAATATACCACATTTATCTGAAGACGATGCGGAGTGTCTCTTAGCAACCTTTACTCGACAGGAAGTGGAACAGGCCCTGTGCGCCCTCCATGTAGACTCTCAAGGGGGAGGGGATGGACTGTGTGGACAGTGGATGGTGGCAAATAAGGTCTACATAGTGGATCAGATGGTTCCGGTATTCAATTCCTTTTGGAATTTCCCTAAAGACATCGGCGACTTTTTTACAACGATAGGCGTGTTGTTAAAAAAAATAATCAAACTGCGTCTATTCAGAACTGTAGACTTATACACATGATGAACTTTGATGCGAAATTATTTATGAAAGTGATAGCAAATAGGCTTAAGTGTGTAATAACATACCTGTTGCATTATAGTCAAAGTGGCATACAGGGGATGAACCCAATATACATTCATCTAATGAACATTCGTGACCTGTTATTATATGCTAACAGGGGAGAAACCATCCCGTTCCTATTTTTAAAGGCAGATTTCGCGAGTGCTCATGATAACGTCTCCCATACATTCCTTTTCTCGGTGATGCGTGCTATGAAGTTTCCACCAAAATTTATCGCCTTGATCCAATGGATATATAATAATAGATATGTCCAGATATCAATAAATGGGTTAATTGGACATCGTATACCTTTGCAACGTGGAGTCCTCCAAAGCTGTGCCACAGCCGGGATTTTCTTTGCTTTAATAATGTCTCCTTTTGCTCAGGCTGTACATCGAAACTTGGCGGGAATAAAATTATGGGAGAAAAATATCCGTTGTCTCATCTATGCGGATGATATCAACTTTTGTATCAAAAATGAGGAGGAATTACAACGGATATTACACTTAATTGATTGTTTTTCTAAGGTGTCCGGCATCTCAATCAATCCGCAAAAAACTAGAGCTATGAACTTGAGAGCTCCAATTAGATCTTTAGCTTCCTGTCTATCGAAGAGACTGATCATGTGAAAGTTCTCGGCATAACGTGGTATGCCGACATGCGTCAGACTATGACAGAAACGGGGCATAATTTGATTCACAGTCTAGTGGCGGAACTACAGAAATATAAAACTTGCTTATCTTCTCTCTTAGATCGATGTCGCTTTATAAACACATATATATTAAGTAAACTATATTATCCTCTACAACTGTTTGTATTCTCAAACAAATTTTGGGCTCACGTGCATAAAGTCTTGGGATTTTTCATCTGGCACAAACAGATGCTTCGGGCCCCACGAGCCGACCTCTACAGAAGCATAGAAAAGGGTGGTCTAAATCTGAAAAACGTTCAAATTCAAGCGACATCCTTACTGGCTCACCGATTCGTACGAGTGTTGACTGAATATCATGGGAATATATCTTATGATGCTTTTCTCATCGCCATTCAACACGTGGATAATGTATCCCCCATTGACATTCGTACGATTCAAGGTCCTCTAACAATTTATTCTGAGATCATGTTAGAATTTGCCTATGCGGTCATCGGAAACATACCAATGGAAGACTTTACAGTTAAAGACTTTTATTCATATTTTCTTGCAAAAGAAACGATGGAACTTAGTGCAACTCCACATCGACATGGAGTAAAATGGCCCATCATATGTGAGAACCTCAACTTTCTCAAACATAATTCTCTACTACATCATCACATGTTCATCCAGTGTTATAATTTGGATCCAGTGGGGACCAATCTTAAAAAGAAAGGAATGTGTGAAGATGATCGTTGTAAGACTTGTGGTGCGACCGAAGATCTGTATCATAAATTAGTGAAATGTAAACATAAAGAGGCCATATGGGAGAAGTGTAAAATCCTATATTGGCGTAGTACTAGGTGTCACTACAAGGATCTTAATTTTAATGACGTTTATTGACAACCGGCGTATCGATTCTTCCCCCCTACACGCCGCAAATTTGTAATCTGGTTGTTCGCCGTTACGTTATTTATCCTAAAGACTAAACCTGACATTAATACGGCTGAGTGGTATACTCACGAAGTTATTTTTAACTTCCTAAGCATCCCGCGTGAAAGACGGGAAGCGGAATTTGCCCACTACTCTCGTGTCCTATATTGAGACATGTTAGTTTCCTTTTGTTTGAAAAGGTATTCATGAACTTGGTGTGATACCATCTGTTTTGAAATGTTTATTCTGTGTTTCTTGTGGCTTTTTCCTTTTTTTTTTTTTTACAACCAATTCATAAAAAAAGAAGCTGGTTACCCACGAGGTGATATTTAAGTTCTTCAGCATTTTGCGGGAGAGACTTAAAACCGATTTTGATATTTTTTCAAGCTCTGTATTGAGACAATTTCAATGTAATGTTCTGAGAAGGTTCCAGTTAGTGTGTTAATGATTAAGCATCCCCGTTATGGGGTGTACTTTTCCTGTTATAATAATAAAAACAAAGACGTTGGAAAGCTGATCTAAAGGTCCGCAGTTCAAATCCTGGCGTTGACTCTTTACATATTTTCTTTTTAAAGAAAATTAAAGTTTTTTCATTTTTTATGTAAGTACACAAAAGGAAATTTAATAAAACTTGAGATTTACAATTTTAAAAGATGCCACAAGAACTAGGATGTATATAAACCCACCAGGGCTGTGCAAGGGGGGAGGGTCAGGGTGCGTTTGAAGGGAGCTGGGCGGCGTCAGGCGCGGGGGGGCACAGCCCCTTGTTAGCGGTGGGCATACGTAAAAGTTCTGTTTAGGCAAAAGTTCTGTGGAGTACCGAAAGTGTTTCCAAGTGTGCTCCGGAAGTTGGCAAAATGGCTGCCCAGCCCTGCGCGTCGAGCTGAGAAAAAATCTTGCGACAAGAAGAGCTGAGCCATCCTCACGCATGCGCATTACTCCTTAACAGTAAATAGTACTTCCAAACAACTGCATCCAGTTGGCAATTTAGCGTATTGATAGCATGTTCGAAAGCTAATACAAGTAACCCTGGATCGAAACCTGATGTAGTTTTTTTTAATGAAAATAACGTTTCTTTTTTTTATATATGTATAAACGAATTAGAAAATTTAATAAGATTGGTGAACAAACGCATGTGGAGGTTAGATAAGTCAGGTACGGTATTTTTTTATTGCACGCACGATTAACTCCTGTTTTCACAATGCACTCTTCCTGTCGCTAGTCAGAAGTGCCCTGTAGTAGTGTCTCAAATACAAGGAACTCCTATTAAGGTGGGATCATTCTCGCACAGGCGCATTACTCCTTCATCGTAAATGAGACTGATAAGCAGACAGTTTCCAATTATCAATTTAGTGGATTGGTAGCATGTAAGAAAGCTAATACGGAGAACCCAAGATCGAATCATAGTGTGATTTTCTTTGGCTTTTTTTTTTTGAAAAAAGTTTCTCTTTTCATATATATATATATATATATATATATATATATATATAAAGCATTGAGATCCTGCGTAGCCTAGTCGGTAGCTCGCTCGACTTCAGTGCGAACTGTCCCGGGTTCGATTCCCGGTGTTGACGCAGCATCGTGAGGACAATTGGGGTGCTCCTGTGCATAAAATACAGTGGCGATCAGAGTGAGAGCTTCGGCTCTCCTCTCCCAACCCGTCTGGACAGCGTGGGAGCAGTAGACCAACTCTTCCCTTCGGGGAGAGGTCTCATCCAGTAGTGGATTGAATATGGCTGTGATTTATTATTATTATTAATATATAAACGCATTAGGAAATTTAATAAACTTAGTGACCAAGACCACGTAGAAGTTTGGTAAAGTCGGTATGGTGTTCTCTTTTATTCCACACGCGACTGAATCGTGTTTTCTCAGACATTCGAAAATAGGACTTCTTGTTTTGAGATGCTAGTGGTCTTGTTCCCTTCTTTAAACTGACTAATATTTCCAAGGCCAGATAAATCATTCTATAACTAGCTATCGTTCTTTTCTTCTACCTTATGATAAGCGCGTATAAATTTAGGTGCGTTTTTTAGTAAAAAACTAATTTCGATTTTTTAGAGCTTGTTCACTTCTTCAAATTGCTGGTTCATTTTTTCTAAACTATGTGAATTTTATGGAATTTTTAATGTGGTACTGTTTTCACTGCCTCAAAGGAAGAAAAATGTATAATCGCAAGACCAGAGCTTTCCTTCGAAATTACAAAATAAAAAGGAATTTCTCTTAAAAAAAGAGCTTTAGGTGAAGGAGTACCGAACCCGGAACCAGTGAATCCCAAGTTCAGTGCCTTACCTATTTTGTTTACCATTTTATTAAATGTGAATTGGACTATAGAATCAGACTAAACGGAAAATATTACAAGAAACATTAAATGCAAATAAAGTTATAAAACAAACAATAACATTTCAAAATGACATATTTAAAATATAAATAAAATATAAACCACTTTAAAAATAAAATTATTCAATGTACTGGTATCGAACCCGGAACCACTATATAACAACTCTAACGCCTTATCCATTACTCCACGTAGCCAACTATTACCCAGTGCTTTCTGAGAGCTCTTTATATCAATTCCGTACACGGGTAACAGACGCTATTAATTCCGTAGTGTTCACACGAAATGGTTGTCCTCTCTGCAGATAAGTCTCTGCCATTTTGATCCGTTCTCCCAGCAGTTCTGTTTGTTTAGAAAACAGGAAACAATCTGTTTTACCATTAACAAGCTTCGGAGAAAAATAGCAGCTCAGCCAGTAACTGATATGTTTCATCGGTTGTAGCAGTCATAGCAATTTATCCCATGTAGCAGTGAAAAATAGCTGCTACGCTAGTTTTGCCCATCTCTATTTCGCACCTATTTTTGAAGGCTTTACTAATGTTTTTTTGCTTTCTTTATGTATTGTATAGATGCGCCATCCCTTTCAGATATCAAATCAGGCATAAAGTAGATTTTCACATTTTTGGCGTTCTTCAAACTGCCGATTCATATATCTTCCTTGAATAATACCGTAATTAAAAATTAACGTATTGTATATACGGGATGAGAGCACATTTCGGTAAGAATTCATGGTTTTTTAACATATAGTAAAGATGTTTTCGAAGTTGTATTCTCACTAGGAACTTAAATTCTTCCTATAATTCAAAATATTTATTTTGTTCCCTGGAGGTTTATTAGTATTCTAATACAAACCATACTAAATAACTAGAGTCCATATCCTTATGTTTTTTCAGGGTGAAGATATAGGAAGTATAGCAATGTGGCAGTAAATGCATAAATAATCCCATCATTTGTCCTGTACCGTAAGTCTGCAGAAAACCAAAGCAATACTAAATTGGGATGAATGTGTGAATGTTTATCTCCAATCCTGCTGATTACATTGATTATATGCAGCGTAAAGCATTAAATCATTTGCTGTGTGAGAAAAACAAACGACATTTTAAAAAAAGCATGACAAAGAACAGAAAAAAACATAAAAAAACTTCACAGAAAAAACGTTTTTTACAACACTAAGTTGGCTACTTCCATTGTGCATTGCTAAGCCGACACAAGCTACGTCATTACATTTCGAGGTATGACGTGATTTGTGTCGATGCTACACTAACTTTGAACGCCTGTAACTCCATCTATGCCCGATACAGTATTCTTTAAAAATTAATTTTTCTCTTGTTTTGATGTGAGGAATCAATCACCTCTCGAAGTTTGACCCCTACTTTGCAACCGCCCTGTATATTATCTAAAAGAAGTTATAAAAAGATGCCTCGAAAGCGATGAAACATCACTTAAAATGATATTAAAACAGCTGCAAAAAAACTGTGAAGAACATGAATACGTGAATAAAACAACAGAGATGGTAATTGGAACATATCGAACCACAGCAAACATCAAGATTCGAAGTGAAAAGTAGGACAGTTATTTGCCAAGTATTATAAGCGATGATGTGAAATGTGAGAAAGAGCTCAAGGAGAGAATAGCGATAGCCTAACAAAGAGAATCTCTTCTGCGGATCTCTGAACGAAGAGCTACGGAAAAGATTAATTAAGATGTATTGTGTTGTATGGAGCGGAAATGTAGACATGGAGAAGAATAGATAAAATAAGCTAGATACAGAAGACGCCAAATGAGAAAGTGTTTAGCACAATAGGCGAGATACGAATAATACTGGAGATCATTAAAAAGAAAAAAATAATTAGAACATTGGCTGCGCAAACATTTTATACTGAGAAATGAAATTGCAGGTATGGTATACTCTAGTAAAACATTATTTTGGCTTGCCACATTGAAGAAAATTAACCAAATCCAGTATAGTGGCGAAGGGAAAGAAAAAATAGCACGTTACTAGTTCTTGGTGGATGCCTACTAATATTATTGAAATAACTCTGCCAGAGCCTGAGATGCCTAACGTACATAAATAAAAAAATACAATTTTCAAACAATCATCCACCATTTGATATAGTTAAAGCAAGATTGCATGAGCAATACACAATTTTGTAGGTTCAGTGCCGTGTTGGTCCAACGCCGTGTTGGCTTTACGCCAGTGCCACTCCACGCTATAGTATTTTACATAAATTATTATTACATAATTATTTCAGTATTATCAAGATTTGTGTTTTACCATGTTGGTCGTATGCCGGTTATTATTGTTGGTCGAACGCCGTGTTGGTCCAACGCCGTGTTGGTCCTACGTCGTGATGGTTTCGTGTTGGTCTAACGCCGTGTTGGTCCAATGCCGTGTTGGTTCAACGCCGTGTTGGTCCAACGCCGTGTTGGCCAAACACCGTGTTGGTCCAATGCATGTAACCCAAATCCGGTAGAGAGTTTCAGAGTTATTACGTCATCAATATGGCCACCGTCGGAAATTGCAGCGTTATCTTTGAACATGGGTAAGTTCTCATGGAATAGAGCTGGACCCTTCTTTCTTGGGATAAAATGTAGAGAATTGTAGACATACTAAAATTAAGTATGCCTACACTTTCCACAAATAAAGAAGAGGAGACATATTCGTTGAAATATTGCTGCATTAATGAAAAAGATATGTATTATTAAGCTACACTAAGGATAATATAACGCGAATTATGTATCGAATAAAGTCTGGAGTCCAGTGAACAGATAGTAAGAAGATTAATGGTCATAGTATTTATAACCTGAATGATCAAAAGGCAAACAAGCATGCAGAATTAAGAATTAATGAAGATGAAATGAATTAATGAGGTTGATTAAAGGATAATTACCTTTTAATGTTAGAAAATCATCTTCAATGGCAGATTTGATTACCAGTCCTACAACACGTTGTCATCAGTATGAAGATAGTACCGTTAATGATAATAAGAAATTGGCTGATTCTTTTAACTTCAGCTCCGACGTACCAACTTCGTGATACCAACTTTTTTCTTCCGAGAAAGAAACTTATTTAATAGTTTCTTTAAGGCGCGAATGTAGTTCGTGCCACGTTTATGCTGAAAATTGACACTCTCCCGTTAAAATTAACGCCGTTATAATAAAACAAAATGTCCGGGCCAACTTCACGTCAAATTGGCCGGGACGTTTCCGAAAACAACAGAAGAAGAAGAAAAGGATAGGGAAGAGGAATATATAAATGAAGAGTTGAAAGAAGAAAAGAGGGGAGAGACAAGAAAAGATGGAGAGAAAGGAAGACAAAAGGTTTAGGAAGATGATGAATCTGTCGCTTCCCATTCTATCTCACAACGAGAGTGAGATAAATCTTTTCTTTTTCTCTTGCTTGTTTCTACTTCTTCTTTGTCTTCTTGTCCCTTCCTCTTTTCATCCTCTCTCTCTCAGTTTCTTCCTCTCTTCTCTTACTTTTCTTTCATCCTCCCTTTTCTTTCTCTCTTTCCTTCTTATTCGTGAAAGACTTGAGGAGATTCTGCATTTCATTCTCTGTCTACTTTCTCTTCCCCATTACATAGCACAATAACTAATGAGCCATTCTGATATTTCTGAAGTTGGCTCCGCTACCAAAAATCTTGAATAAATCCTAAATTGTGATAGCACTAACGTTAGGGTTAGTACGTCTTAGTGCACTAACGATTGCCGGTTGCCCTACGTTTTTACATTCATTAGTATGGAATTTGATATTTTTGAAGTTGGCCCCCAATAAAAATCCTGAATAAATCCTAAATTTTGGTAGTACTAACGTTAATACTTAGTGCGTTTTAGTGCACTAACGATTGCTGCTTGCCCCATGTTTCTACGTCCATTAGTATGGAATCTGATATTTCTGAAGTCGGCTCCCCACCAAATATCTTCAAAAAGTCTTAAAGTATGCAAGCACTAACGTTAGTGCTTAGTGCGTTTTAGTGCACTAACGATGTGCTAAGTTTGGTGATAATCTGTGTAATTGAGAGTAGCTGACGGGTTAGCTTCATATGTTCCCCCCACCAAAAATCTATAATTCCTAAGGTATGATAGCACTAACGTTAGATTTTAGTGCACTAACGATGCAATATCCAGGTACTAAATTCGGTCAAATTTCGCAAAAGTGGTGGCCAACTTCAGGCACGTAAAGTCATGTAACCATGAGGTATTCTTAAATGTATAGAAGTGCCAGCGGTGTACTCAGACAAATTGTCGCATCGGAGCTCTCACATTTACTTAGGGGCGCACCCTTGCAAATACCAAAGAGTATCATACTTCATCTTTATCCAAAATAGTCCAACGTTTACTCAAGCAAGGTTTAGTGCATAGCGTATCTGAAATCGTCCAGCTTGGCTGCTCCATCCCTTTCATTTTTTAAAGTACGTATGTGATTTATATAAGAATAGTTCAAAACGTGTAGGGGCCTATTCTTTTATTTTTGTACCAAATGGTTAATTAATGGCAGCTATTTTTGTATCGCGGCGCATACCATAATTTGTGTTAGCAAATGCTTACGGAAAATACAATATTTGCGGACTGGTTTTTCATAGAGAATTCAAACAAAAAACATTCTTTCCAATAAAATCTGCTTGATAAATCTTCTGAATGAAAAACCCAAAACGTAATCTAACTGGTCAAAAAGGATCCAAATGTTGTTGTATAAACAATTTCGGTTTTCAGGGCGCTTTTTCGCCCGGAACAGATTGAATATTAAAGTTGATTTCTTGTACATTATTTCAAATCAAAGTATATTCAAAATATACAGTATATGAAGACTGATATGATTCTTTGATATTTTGTGAACTTTTGAAAATTACAAAATTTTATTTTATGCATATTGGAGGGCCAGTAGCTCTAGTGGGACAAAATATAAAAATCTATTTTTTCACAAGCAATGCATTTGTCAGGAGAAACTGCGATAGAATTTCCAACTTTAATGTTTGAATGAAGTTACAAATTTGCAAATTGTTGATGAATGATGCACGTGTACGCTTTGGTAGGGACATTGAAGATCTGTATCTCTGATGGGAGATTAGATAAAAATCTATTTTTTTCTACAATTTAGAAGCTTATGTCAGGAGCAAGTACAGTAGAAATTTCAACTTTGATATTTGAGTTTGAAAGGAGTTAAGGATTTGCAAATTGGGGATGAATAATGGTCGTACGTGCTTTGGTAACTCGTATAAAGAATGGTTGTTAAAACAAATATTTTTATTACCATCAGAATTGCGGAACGATTTTACTGTTGTAATTGATATGCTTAAGTAATAAGAGATAGAGACAGAATAAAAAAAAGACAGAACAAAAGTGCAGAACAGTCATATTGCAAACTGAACACTGGATATATATAAATAAAATAAGCTCTCTTACAAGGATATTTCAGGATCTACTTTACGTATTCGCAAATTTCCTTTGCACTCTGGTGGTAATATAACATTTCACAAAGCGCGCACGAGCATTATTCACACCCAAACTTGCAAATTTGTAACTTCCTTCAAATTCAAATATGAACGTTGAAATTTCTACCTCAGTTTCTCCTGACATAAGTGCCTAACGTGTAAAAACATAAAATTTTTTACCTGGTCTCCTACCAGAGATTTCATACAATATTCATACCATAGCGCACACGAGCATTATTCATTCCTAATTTCCCAGAATTTGTTGCACCCTTCAAATTCAAACATTAAAGTTCAAATTTTTACTGTAGTATTCCCTGACTTAAAAGTTATAACTTATGAAAAAATACATTTTTATATTTCTTCCACCAGAGATATTCGGTCTCCAATATGCATAAAATACGAATTTTGGATTTTCAAAAATTCATAAAAAATTTAGGAAAGATATATCAACGTTGAACGTAATTGGTATGTTCACAAACGAAATATACTTAATTGTTCAATCGCTTCCTGGCGAAAAAAATTACTGAAAACCGGAATTGTTTTTATTTTAACAATCACATTTGGATGCCATTTTGACCAGTTCGATTACGTTTTAGGGTTTTCAGCAGAGGACTAAAATTATCAAGCGGATTTTAAAGGAAAGAATTGTGTTTGTTTCAATGCTCTATGATAACCTTGTTCGCAAACACTACAGTTTCCCTAAACGTCTGGTAACACAAATTTTGGCACGCGCCGCAATAGCAAAATGGCTGCCATTAATTAAAAGATTTGTGTAAAAAGTAAATCATTCTAGTTTTGGACTATTCTTATATAAGAAATATAAATATATAATAAATAATTTTAAGGGGCCCAAGCTTGGTGATTTCCGAGGTATAGTGTATGAAGTGCCTGAAGCTTATTATATCTACTGTATTATTCCAATTTTCGTTTGGGAGCATGCCCTCCCGTGGCTACACCCCTGAGAAGTGCTGAGAAGTACGAGTAACAGGAACTGTATAAACTGTTTGCTTCACTGTTCTTTATGTAATTCCCCATTGTAGAAGGTCATTACAGAATTCCAGAACGGATTGCTTCTTGTATGATGTAGGCAGTAAATACTTTCATATCCACCATCTTACCTGCATTTATTGGCACTTTGTCATCAGAATAAGATCAAGGGTGAGAGAAAGGTATGTAGCAACCTACACCTACGCCAAGGCACAGTGTTGAGCCTTTCAAGTTAGGGACGCCAGGTATTATTGCTCTGCCTAGATGAAATTCTACCTTAGAGGGGGTTCAGGAATCCCGCGAATGGTAATGTTGCACCACTGGCCGCTCGGCTAAGAGCAAACACAAAACGTCTGAACCTGCGGTTCATCTCGTACTGAATAGAATTACTATGGCAACGAGAGCGCATGGGTAACTAACCTCTCTCACGACGGTCTAAAACCAGCTCACATTCCCTATTAGTGGGAAACAATCCAACGTTTTCTGAATTCTACTTCAGAATGATGGAAAGAGCTAATATCAAAGAATCAAAAAGGGGACACTGTAACAAAACTTGAACGACAGGGGCAGCAACACCTTTCTGCTATATGGCTTATCCAGATCGATGTGCTTTACAAAATAAAGGCGCTAGATGAAAATAGTTTTGATGTTGGAATTAGAAGGTTCTACTATAAGTTTTACCTACTCATCGATCACCATACCTAAGATACAACCACTTTACCAGTTGTTTTACTGTGTCTGCAACCCGATTAAGCGAGGGCCACTCATTCGAATCTTTTTACACATAAAATATATATCAAAATACACGGAATGAAGTTACGCCTCGAATACCCGGTTCACTCACACAGTAAACTTAAGTGTTTGTGATTCGTATACTTATTCATTGAAGCTCACTCTACAGTAATATAATGCTATATGCTTGAGCTAATAAATAGGTTCCCCTTAACAAGTTTTTTAAAACAAGTAACGAAAATCAAATACAACCAAGAATTTATAACAAATTTAGACTGGGCTACACAATAATCAAGTACATACATACAAACAGATGATCAGCCACTGTTTCACTTAAAACTGTAGGAAGGAGAAAGCAATTTCAACAACTAATAAATGGAAATTATAACACCAGTTCCGCATGATGATTTACGTATAATAGTGACGTCGTAATATAGAACATAAATCACATATTTACGAACATTATTAACATCACCAACTGAAGTCCAAAGAGACTTCAGTGGGTCACGAACCAATTGCCCATGAGGCAACGCGATTAGACAAAAACAATCACAGCGGGAAAACAATAACCCATCACATGTTATATCAGCGATAAAAGTTCTTATAAACTGTGACAATTTGCGGAATGGGTTACAAATACGCACCCTCTTAGAAAATCACATCGACAAGATAAAATAAGGTACCTACAACAACTTGACCGATGGGGTACAATAACCGGTAATGACTATTATTATGAGATTATGAAGTATTAAGGTAATACAGACATAATGATACTTCCAAATAAATAAAGATAACAATAAAAATCACTAATCATTGACAAAAAACCAATACAAGGATCCAGCAGATAATTATTCTGTACCATTTCCATGTAATCTTGATATAAATACCTTTTCAATAAACTAACATGATAGTTAAATTTCTTATTGTTTGTTTGATCATACAAAAGTGCTGTATTATTTGTAACCATTGCTTTAATAATAACCGGACCTAGCGAAACCGGGGAAAGCGGTTTATTTATATAATCTTTGGCTGAAGATCTAATATGTGTTTTATATAATATATCGTCGCCAGCCTTAAATGTAACTCAACCCATTCTTTTATTATATATTTTACGACGATAATCCCACGCTTTGTTCAGATTTTTCAAAACCCCTTCACATATTTGAGTGTTATCTAACTGAATATCGTCATTATAAATATCCCACCTAGAAATTAAGGGATCTATTGGCTCTCCCCCAAAATACAAAGTATAAGGTTCATATTCCAATTCAAAAATGGCGACTAGTATTTAATATAAATTATATTTCTCTAATAGAATCTAACCATTTAACCTGTTGTTCTGAACAATAAGACTTCAACCCCCGTTTGAACAATTGATAATTTCGTTCTACTGCATTTCCAGGTGGAAAATATAGCGAACATGTGTTTTATGCCATGGGATGTATTTTTTGAATTCACCATTTACAAAGGCACTCCCTCTATCAGTGCTCAATGCACGTATAAATCCATAACAGAAATATGGTATAACGCTTCTATTACACTTGAAGAATTTGTACTCTTCAAGGGAATTAAATGCAAGTATCTGCCGCAGTTATTTAACAGCAAAAGACCAAAAAATGTATTTATTACTAGAAGGCAAAAAATCGGCATACATATGCCTATGAATGGTTCTACAATACTTACTAATTAATTGTCCTTAAGGTTTAGAAAGGCTAGGTTTTATAACTTGACAAACATGATAAGATGTCACAAAACTTTTAATTTCTTTAATGGTATTCGGCCATGTAAAATATTAACATATTTTCCCAACCCTTTAAATACTCCTTGATGACACCCAGTTAAAGAAAACTGATGATACCAATTTATAATCATTGATCTAAATTTCTTTGGGAATAAATTTTATGTTCATTTTCCTAGCATTTACTTTTTAATAAATGTCTTTCAGTTTTAAAATTTATTATATTCCCTTCCATTTTCTCTAACTACATCAAGAATAACTATAGTATCGGCTTCTATTTTCTTAGATTTTTTCAAATATTAAAAGTCTAAAGCAATTCAACGAGCAAATCGAAACTTGAGACACACATGGCTTATCCTCCAAATCCTCGTCATCAATGATATCATAAATCGAGTTATCATAAGGTCTACTCAGTAAAACAGGTATTAAACTGTCACCAGTACAAATATGCTCAACCGTAAACTGTATTCAAATAATCTTTGTGCAATTTTCCAGTACCTGGAAAGCCCTTTTGGAGCTTTTATAATTAATACCAAGGCCATTTTACAAAAAGTTGAATTTAATAATACATATAGGCATGAACAATGTTATATACTGCCAATAATTCAACTTCAAACACCGTTCGACTCATATCAGAATCCTTTAAATCTTTGTTATAAACCCAATAATTTGTTGCTTTCCAGCATCGTCACATTGGCAGACGTATCCATCTAAACATCTCAAAGTAGCATCAGTTTGAACATATTTTTATTCAAATCAGAGATTTGCACCATGACATTATCTAACAAGACTGATTTAATTTTCTTAAAGCATCTTGTTCTCTTGGCCCCATTGAAATATTTTTTTTAGAAAACAAATCAGTTAAAAGACTAATAATCTCAGAATAACTAGGAATCATTCCTTGATAATACCCCAAGCTTCCTTAAAAAGTTTGAACTCTCCTTCGATTGTTAGGAGTAGGCAACATAACAGTAGCTTAAACGCGGTCTTCTTACATGGTTATATGATTCTCAATCAAAATCCCCAAGTATTCCAATCGTGGTCTAAGTAACTGGCGTTTATGAGATACTGTAACTCTCCTTTTGCAATCTATTAAATACCTCCCTTATTAAATTCATGTGATCCTCCATGGATTTACCTACCAGTAGTACATCGTCCACATAGAAACAAACACCCTTATCAGTTAGATCTCCCAAAATACCATACATTGCCTGACACCCTATCTTCAACCCAAATGCTATTCGTTTAAACATAAGTTTTCCCTTGAAACGCGAACCACGTGTATTTTCTTGAGCCTTCAGTTAACAACACCTGATGAAAACTTCTCTTTACGTCAATAACAGATCTAAATTTTCCTTCGGCTAATATACTCAGAATAATATTCCTTAATAATGGGGCATACTAAATTATCGTGCTCCGAAATATAATTTAATTGAACAAAATTATGCACAAGTCTGTGAACCTCCTCCTTATTTTTAACTAAAAATGTTGTATCATCTGAACTATAGTCTTCAATCACATCATTACTTAATACCTCCCTGAATTTTTACTTATTTCTTTCGACTATTCGGGGAAAACATCCAAATACGTTGATCATTCTTTACAACAAACTCATATTCGAAATCAGTAATAAGCCTAATCTTATCTGACAGAACCGATTGGTGATCTTAACATAACATTTCAACGAAATTTCGAAAAATTGGATTGTTTCTCATTTCGTCATTATCGATATTATTTAATATTACAACCATTTTGTTTTTTAATTCCTCATGATTCACATTACCCAAACTCCAAATATACCCATCTATATCCGGTGCCCTCAATGGCATATTTAATAACTTATCAACATTTTTATTATCATCTATATTATTATTATTATCGAGAAAGATATTTTCATTTAACACGCTATTATAACTTTCATTATCCAAGTCTATCTTGTCCACAATATGTTCCATATTATCCCTAATTGATCCATTTACACGTATCTCACTTATTTCCAACGTTTATCTTTTTTTGGAAAACGTGAACATCAACACTTACTTGCTATTTTCTCCATCGTTTCTGATTTTTCATAATATCTATATCATTTCCATCCTTTAGTTCTGGAACATCCTGGAATTTTGTGCAGGCCAATTGAACATCTTTAACATTAGTCCTTTGTCTCAATTTTCTCAACTGGATGTCCGTCCTTGCAAGGAAAACTATCCACATACTATGTCCAATAATAATTGGAAGAATAATGGTGACATATGTTTTCAACTTAACCGATATATTAAAAATGGGAAATGCTAAGGTACTAGAATCAAAGTCTAAACTGCACTTGCTTCCCTTTAAAAGTTTCAAACCCAAACTCAAAGATGCGCAATATTCTTCCGCAATTATCGCACTAAACGATGTTTTATTTTTATTTTGAATGTTACTTACCTCACTGCCTACACGACTTTGTCCATGATATGATCATATTTTTTGTTTTCAAAAATTCAACAACAGAGGTATGGATCAAGCTGCACTTTATTTTTGGATTAATCATAGCAAATGTCAAATGACAAAACAAATTAACTTTTATTCACAATTCACTGCTTATCAGGCAAAATATTTCTAACCCATCTTTCGAAACAATTCTATTTTTAGAATCCTGATGACAATCTGTATTTTTAAACAGAACGATATCATTTATGATAGTTCCTTTTTCATTTACCAATTCTTAGTTACTATTCGCCTCTTCCCTGGTCAACTGCAACAAATGATTTTCGTTCTCATAGATCTTAGCAAATTGTGTAACCTCATTGATTGTATCTACTGGCTTAAACTGCTTTTTATACAACTCGTTTTTATTAAACAGTTCAATTTTTCATTCTAACTCACAAAAAATATCGGGAACTGATCCATAAACAAATATCTCCTTATTCGTGGACTAACTCCAATAGCAATTGTCTCTGATACATTTTTCCGATGTTTCCTCATCCACAATTTGAACAGTTTTTTTAACCCTTCAAACATAACTTAATAAATTTTCTTCGAGCAAGTGATTACTTAAGCCTCAAGTCACCAACAATTTTTTTTGCACTACTAGAAATAAAATTATCTACTATTATGCTTCTTATTTGCAGCCAATTACTATCAATTAACTTTCTTCGGTCAAAAGTTCCAGCAATGACCCTTCATTTTACTTCGAATTGCCAACAATATCAACAGTTCATCAAACATATTCATATACAATGAATTACTAACCTCTGTTATAGATTGAAATATTTTATGAGGATCAGTCCCATCATAATTATTAATTTGCGCCAAAGCTATTAAGTATCTAAAAGTAGCTGTAGATTTAATTTATTTTTAATTTTGCAATTTGCTAATTCAATGCCCCTTCCGATTTCATTTTTATTTTCATTATTTGGTTTCCGCAAACAATCCTCATTCTTGATATTAAAGAGTGAAAAGTATGTGACTGGACCGGGGATCGAACCCGGGACCTTTGGGTTACCGTTCCAATGCGCTACCAACTGCGCCACCCAGTCGACCCCTTCTCCACTCACACACCTTCCACTCTTGCTGCCGATGTTCTCTCGC
>JAGDQP010009711.1:0-31823 GCA_022664845.1 Lepisma saccharinum | reverse complement strand
GCGAGAGAACATCGGCAGCAAGAGTGGAAGGTGTGTGAGTGGAGAAGCGGGCGACTGGGTGGCGCATTGGTAGCGCATTGGGACGGTAACCCAAAGGTCCCGGGTTCGATCCCCGGTCCAGTCACATACTTTTCACTCTTTAATATCAATTGTATCTGTACCTAGAGAGGCTTGATGTACAGAAAAAATCGGAAGTTGCCTCCATTTCATCTTTGGATAATCCTCATTCTGTTCCAAATTATCGTGATGTCTGAGCCTATTTAATAACATATCGATGTTTTTAAACACCTTTTTAAAGTATTATAGTAACACTGTCATTCTTTCTTTTCAGTGACACATTTCAATACTGTTCTTTTCATAAAACATTTTGCATAAGGTTAATTTCCTATTTAAAACAATACTTGTTTCAATTTTTCTTTCGTTGTATAAGACAAATACACAGAATAATGCAATAATTAAATTCAACTGGAAACTGGTACTCTATAAAATTTTATAGGTTGCCATTTATAAATAAAGATCAGCTGATAGAAAACCAGAACTGTCAATCAACGCAACCTTGGAAGAAAACCAGTTTCCTCTTCATCAAGAAGCGATAAGGCACATCAACCACAGGAATGTAAGCTATACACAACTACGTCACTATTCGTACAAAGCTCAAGGCTACGAACAGCCAGCGAGATATAAATGAAGCAAACACTTTTCAATGTAAAGTGAAGCAAATATCTGACAATAGAAAAGTTAATTTCATGATCTTGCGCTGCTGCACTGAAAACTGTAGACAACAATAACGAATCATATAACGTAACAACAGCGATAAAATTCTTATAAACTGTAAGGATTTATAAGATCTGTTACACGACGTAGTTATGAAAGTTTGGCCGCCATAAATCAGTTTTCCCTACAGTGACTTTTCTGGTACCTCTTGCTGGAAACTCTCCAAGCCAAAAGGATCGATATACCTTGCTTTCGCAGTCCAAATGCTTACTGAACATCCAGATCAAGCCAGATTTTGCCCTTTTGTTCTACGCGAGGTTTCTGTTCTCGCTGAGCTGGCCTTAGGACACCTGCGTTATTCTTTGACAGATGTACCCCTCATTCAAACTCCCGCACAGGTAGTGTGCTCGGAATGTATCGTCCGGCAAGAGGAGCTTAACAGATTTGGTTCAAGAATACCTTACGCCAAACACGAAGAACCAAGCATGCGCTTCGCCCAACCGAGTAAGTAAGTAAAGAGACGATGGATGTAGTGATATTTCACCGGCAACCCCAGAGGAGTCTCCCACTACACCTCTCATGTTTCCTTACAGTGCCAGTCTAGAGTCAAGTTCAAGAGAGTATAAACTCTGTACGTATTTTTTTTACAAAAGTTGCAATAAATAAGCAACAAACACAGATTCTAAATAGACTACAAATAAACACAAAGAATAACATAATAATATCTAGCAATGAAGACCTAACATGAGAGAAAAAAGCAAGCAATTATGATTGGAATATCACCAACGTAGCCTTAACTACGCAAATATAAATTCCAATAAAAATATTACGCATCCAAAGAACAGTCAGCCTGGTCAGCTAACTACTGATGCCTCTCTTTGCCAGCAAACAAGCTGTTGCCCTTGACGCACTTCGCGGAGGTGGAGGCCACGGACTAACGAGATTCATTATCAGTAATCTTGATGCGCATTAACAATCTAAACAGAAGTTCTTAGCGCAATCATTGCGCTAAGTTTTAAGTTTCTGTCTCTCCAACAGGACTAGCTCATCGAGAGCGTTAATGGTACCGTTGGGTATCGCCCCAGAGATCCAATAATAATGGGCAACACACGAAATTATTTACCGCCCTTGAAAAGAGAACAAAGAGCTCTAATTTTGTTCAGCTTTTCACGTGCACCAATTTCCACAGAATATCCCTGAACCGAAACGTACACAATAAAACGTTTCCTGTTAATAGATACAATAAGATCTGGGCGAAGGGTCTTTCCTGCTACCACGAACCCTTCCTCTTGTCGAACCTGATAGTCCTTTACAACACACGGATCAATTTGTACAGAAATCAATTCATCATGACGATGAATACGAGGTTTTTGAGCAAAACGTTCTCCAAGGATGTACCCAAATGTATCAATTTTAGACCAGCATTGCCGGATTGGATCTACCAATCGCAACTCTGACGCCACAAGTATTTGAGCGAAGCCTGAAGGCGTCAATGAATCTCCCATCGGTCATGATAGATTCCTCAAGGAGGGTGAACCATGAAAGTATCGTATTCCTTTTCCCTGAGAGACAATACCCTTCCCTGCCTCCCTGTATGAGTCCGTTTCAAAGTCGCGCAATTTTAGAATTTTAGAAATCGTGACCTCTCTCCTAATCCAAACTCTGATGCTACGGCCCAGCGCGGTTGTGGAGAAATGCTCATAATGCAATATACCGGACGGTCTCGCCCTCGCTTTCCAAACGTTTAATCCACATGCACAGAACACTTCGTCTAACCACGTGAGACATTGCTGAAATAGCCAGTCCCCCGCCCTTTTTCGACAATACAATAAGTAGTCTGTAGTCGATCCCGAAGATGTAAGTAACGCTTGACATATTTCCGAACCACAGCATCCACACCCTGAAGTACTGTGATTCCGATCTCCAAAATCACCCAGCCATACTCCGAAAGAGGCAAGATATGCTGGACGAGGAACTAGATTTACTGGCACGGGCGCAATTTAAGGCTTTGTATGTGCAATAGCAACAGATCAACATAGTTCGCAGAATGGTGAAACAAGGTTCTCTTTTTGAATAGTGAAAACGCATCCAAGATATTTGAAAGCTTCATTCACCTTAACCCAATCACCGCATCACTCACCTTTACGCGTGGAACCAAATAGTACCCAACCATGCGCGTAGGATGAAGTTTAAATGCTTTGCATTTACCGCCGAAAATCTACATATCCATATGAGCCAAAAACTGGAGTACAATATCCAAAGCATGTTGCAGACCTTCAGACGCCTCAAACATAAGAGGTCATAAGCATACGCCAAGACCGCAAGTCGATCACTTCCGAAGACAAACCTTTCTGGAAGAGAGTCTAAACGGCCCAATAGTTCAAGGACCACATTAAAAACAGGGGACTCCATGGATCCTCCTACTTGATTGTCTTGCAGTGAATTGGGTTTACACCATTGTTAAGTTCACGTGATCGTGTGTGATCTTCACTATCAGTTTTTAGCTTAACACCTTATTTAAATTAAATTCCATCATGATATTTACGGGGACAAAGAACGACGTGATTATCTATTTGTATGTATGTATTACTTTGTTATTGTGTAGACTAGTCTAACTTTGTTATAAATTCTTGATTGTATTTGATTTTCGTTAGTTGTTTAAATAAACTTGTTAAGGGGAACCTATTTATTAGCCCAAGCATATAGCATTATATTAGTGTAGAGTGAGCTTCAATGAATAAGTATATGAATCACAAACATCTAAGTTTACTGTGTGAGTGAACCGGATATTCGAGGCGTAACTTCATTCCGTGTATTTTGATATATTTTATGTGTAAAAAAGATTCGGATGAGGAGTCCTTGATTAATCGGATTGCAGACAATAAAAAAACTGGTAAAGCGGTTGTATTTTAGGTATGGTGACCGATGTGTAGGTAAAACTTATAGTGGAACCTTCTAATTTGAACATCAAAACCATTTTCATCTACCGATTTTATTTGATAAAGCGCATCGATCTTGATAAGCCATAAAGAACATAGGGATTGCTGCCTCTCTCGTTCAAGTTTTTTTTAAAGTTAACGTCATCAACTCAACTCTCATATTATGCTTGGGAAACAGGGAACCTATAACTTGCCGCCGCCTAACTTGTTCTGAAGAAAAAAATACGATGAACCTCATGAAATTAATATTACTTGAATGTTGACTCGTAAAAATGGAAAAGATCAAGAAATTAACTTTTGTATTGTCAGATATTTGCTTCACTTTACATTGAAAAGTGTTCTTTGCTTCATTTATATCTCGCTGGCTGCTCGTACGACACTGTACGAATAGTGACGTACTTGTGTATAGCATACACTCCTGTGGTTGGTGTGCCTTATCGCTTCTTGATGAAGAGGAAACTGGTTTTCTTCCACGATTGCATTGATTGACAGTTCTGGTTTATAAATGGTAACCTATTACATTTTATAGAGTACCAGTTTCCAGTTGAATTTAATTATTGGATAATTCTGTGTATTTGTCTTATAGTTCAACGAAACAAAAATTGAAACAAGTATTGTTTTAAATAGGATATTAATCTTATGTAACATATATTTTATAAAAAGAACAGTATTGAAATGTTTCATTGAAAAGCAAGAATGTCAATGTTATAATAATATTTTAAAAAGGTGTTTAAAAACATCGATATGTTTATTAAATAGGCTCAGACATCACGATAATTTGGAACAGAATGAGGATTGTTTGCGGAAATCAAATAATGAAAATAAAAATGATTTCGGAAGAAGCAGTGAATTAGCAAATTGCAAAATTAAAAATAAATTAAATCTACAGCTACTTAATAGTTTGGCGCAAATTAATAATTGTGATGGGACTGATCCTGATAAAATATTTCAATTTATAACAGAGGTTAGTAATTCATGGTATATGAATATGTTTGATGAACCGTTGATATTGTTGGCAATTCGAAGTAAAATGAAGGGCCATTGCTGGAACTTTTGACCGAAGAAAGTTAATTGATAGTAATTGGCTGCAAATAAGCAGCATAATAGTAGATAATTTTATTTCTAGTAATGCGAAAAAGATTGTTGGTGACTTGAGGCTTAAATAATCACTTGCTTGTAGAAAGTTTATTATCTTTGAAGGGTTAAAAAAACTGTTCAAATTTTTAGATGAAAGAACATCGGGAAAATGTATTAGAGACAATTGCTAGTGGAGTTAGTCTACGAATAAGGAGATATTTGTTTATGAATCAGTTCCCGATATTTTTTGTGATTTAGATTGGAAAATTGAACCGTTTAATAAAAACTATTTGTATAAAAACAGTTTAAGCCAGTAGACACAATCAATAAGGAAGAGGCGAATAGTAACTTAGAATTGGTAAACCGAAACGGGACTATCATAAATGATATTGTTCTGTTTGAAAATGCAGATTATCATCAGGGTTCTAAAAACGGAATTGTTTCGAAAGATGAATTAGATAAGCAGTAAATTGTGGATAAAAGTTAATTTGTTTTGTCATTTGACATTTGCTATGTTTAATCCAACAATAAAGTGCAACTTGATCCATACCTCTGTTGTTGAATTTTTGAAAACCAAAGATATGAACTTCTCCATGGACAAAGTCGTGTGGGCAGTGGGATAAGTAACCTTCAAAATAAAAATAAATAATCGTTTGGTGTTAATTAGTGCGATAATTGTGGAAGAATATTGCGCATTATTGATTTTAGGTTTGGAACTTTCCCATTGAATGGCTGACCTTTGAAAGTAACGCGTACTTTTACCCTGGGTACACTGCTCTCTCTTTCTGTCCCTCTCCCGGTCTTTCTTGCTGTTCCAATTTTTGTGGACCTTTACCATAGTGACTTCACCTTCGATTACTATGGCACGATCCATAGAACGCGACTTATCCACTAGCTTGTTTCCAATGCAAGGAACCGAATCATACGATCATCACTTTCTAGTAATTTCAACCACATCCTAATTATCCCACATCGCACCACATTTTCCATAGAGGGTATAGCTAATCCCCCATCCTTTCGTCTACTGTATATTAAACAGAGGTGGACGCAGGAATGTGGAGAATCATTTTCACATACTTACGAACTAAGCTATTTATACTATTAAGGAAACACTAAGGACCCTAAGGCCACAAAATCCTCTTGCCACCCCTGCTTTTCTGCTTTATTGGATCATGGGTGTGGTATTGGCCCAAGCGATAAGCTTATTTAGCACCACTACCGCCCGTGGAGCAGACTCTGTTCCCATTCCCATAACGAAATCATCATCGTTTGTGAAATTCAACTGTTGCCAAGTGGCAGCTTGGGAACTCTTTTGACTTGGTAACAATAAAGTAACTCCAAGTCTTTGTGACTGCCCGTAACTTTGATGCAATACTTATCATTGCTAATACATTAATAATATTAGTAAAATTCACAGTAAATTTAATAATATAAGTCTATAACCCAATAATAATAATAATAAAATACCACACCATCTTAATCTACCTGCCAGTTATCCGAAACTACTATAGCATTAAATTAATTCAACGAACCAATTATTATTTGAGAAGTAGCTCCATAATTCTTAAACTTTAAATTATTTACAATCATCTCAAGTTCATGCAGTCTTATCAGACATCAAAATGCATGAACAACTAAACATTTACCAATTCCAATTATACAATTAAGTAATTCCACTACCTCCTCCTCCAAAAAAGTCCAATAGACAAAATGGAACAACTGCGTACTCAATTTCCAGATTATCATCCTAATACTACGCTATCATTAACGAAAATCAGATCAATATCAACTACAGGATGTAGAATTAGATAAAATGAAAATAGTAATAACTCAATCAAATAGTATATAGAAGACAATGACAGTGTGGAACACATTAAGAATTGTCCGTATAATAAACACAATATTTTAACGTCCCCGAGTACCCCCAGATTATTCTATATTATTTTCTCCGGCTAAAGCGTGGGATTTGGTATTTTAAACCTGAAAGGCAATTTCAGATTAGTTTGGAAATGACCTTATCCCCCCCTCTCCAGGATGTGTCTCTCCAGTGAAGCCGCCCGATCTTACGAGTTTCTCCAGCGCATGCAAAGAATTATGTATTCAACAGGAAGAAATTAGGAAGAAAACAGAGGAAAACAAGGAACCTTTTATTAACTAGCACACCTACCTTAAGATGAGTGAAATGTTTGAGTCAAAGCCCAAGAATGAACGATTTATACAGCATTACAACGAATTTTATACAGCTTCTCTTGAAGGAGTGGTGCGTTTTTATCGATAATACAAAGTAGTTCTAATTGTACAAATTTATACTTACAAGGCATATTTAAAATAACAATTATACTTAAAAACAATCAAATTATTTATTCAATTACATAAGATAAAAATATTTTTATCTATTGTCTTCTTTGTTGTAAATAATCTTGGCGCTAGGTAAAGTCTGTAAATATCCATACGCCAAGTAAAATGTCCAACTAATACGCACGCATATAATTCTAATATATTGCCGAAAATAAATGTTTAATTCAGAACTTTG
This sequence comes from Lepisma saccharinum, assembly GCA_022664845.1. Taxonomy (NCBI): domain Eukaryota; kingdom Metazoa; phylum Arthropoda; class Insecta; order Zygentoma; family Lepismatidae; genus Lepisma; species Lepisma saccharinum. The sequence goes on along the minus strand of JAGDQP010009711.1, from coordinate 24,560 downwards.
AATGTTATAGAATTGAGTATGTCAAAACTTTATGGATTGCATAATATTCTGCATTAAAATTGTGTAATGTGTAATTTAGATCACATTGCAATTAGTAGTACTAAAATTCAGAAATTCCAAAACATGAGTTTATATAATTGATTTCGGGGGTGGCATAAGTGACATTTATAAAATGCAATGCGTCACAATATACAAGATGATTAACGCATTTGATCCAATACCTAAAAAAACACCCAACTCTTTTACCGTCAATTCTTACTATTATTATTCAATAGCACTCAGAACCCATACCTGATCAGTATATTAATAAAAATCCTTTCATAATGTTTTAACCGAACTTGGGAAATATCAGGATGAACATAAGACTCTGTTAACTATTATTTATCTGAGGGCTAGATTCCTTACCTCTACCATATACAGATTAGCCAACAAAGATTTATACAGGGATAATCAAACCAAAACACTCCCAATAACGTTCATCGCTCGAGATGAACAATAAAATAAAAAAAAGTTGTTCCTATTACTCCCATGCTACTCTTATCCTCTCCGGTCTTACTTATATGAGCACACAAGAATTATCTGTCCACTACTAGTTCACGCAAGGTACAAACACGTATCCACTAATTATTTCGACGTTCTCGTAGGAAAACGTCCAGATGTAGCTTTGAGATCCTATTACTACTCCTGTAAGTAGGGACAGAGTTCATTGCTTCTCAAAATATCGCCGGTTGAAAGGCCCCAGAATTTCGACCTGAGTTCATTCAATTCGTTGTTCAGGTGACAGTATATTACAACATGTTCAGCAGTAGCAAGCTCACCACAACAACAACTTGGGTTGTCCTTCATTCCAAGCTCACAGAGTATCATATTATAAGGACCATGGCCCCTAATAAACTACGAGTGCTATGGCCTATGCCTTATTAGGAAAGTTAAAGGAGCGTTTTTGGAGTTTCACAGGGTGAACGCTAGATGTCTGTACTTTTGTCACCTGAAAAGCAAAGTGAGTAACTTTTGTATTTGAAAAGAATTTATTGTTTTTTGATGTTTGTTAATGACAGATGAATAAAGAAGACTAATTAGTGTTACCGAAGAAACGAAGAACTAATAAGAACAAGAGATTCTATATAAAAATGTATGTATACCAGTAATTTGTAAAGACCGGAAATGTAAATAATGAATGGCGGGAACTTCAAACTAGAGGTGGAATTTATATAGCTAAATGTTTTGTCTTTAACCCTCTGAATAAATACCTTTCTTTTGACGCCATAGACGTTTTGGAGCATTTGTTTGTGGTTGCGGTGGCTGCTTTAAGCGCCGTGCAATTACTTATGAATACCTCTAAAAATATAGTTATCGTAGCCCCACTACGGTGTAGCTTTGGGGCATGTTTTTAGATAATGATTGGTCATTCTACAACCTCGAAGGTAACCTATTTGACGACCCTGAAGATTAGCTGGAGCAAACCAAGAAGACAGAAAGTTCTCGTTACAGTAAAAATAAAAAAGCCGCCGCACAGCAGCAACAAGAGGACTATATAGAGACCACGACGAAGTTATTTATTATTATAAATAGACAGAACAAAAGAGACCCTTTACAGGAAATGGCGCCCAGCGTGGGGCCTTCGATAATTTAAAAGATCAATCTACATCGGGGAGTGAAGATGAAACACGACCAAAAGAAAAGAGAAGAAACAGATTCGTAGAAGAAAGGACAGATCGACCCGTTAAGGAATTAGGAAAACAAGGTCCTGCCCAGAGTGCGTCCAGCGAGATGAGGACGCTGCTCGATTTCATGGAAAAGGATAAAGAAGAAAGGCGGACAACAAAGGAACTAAGAGACGAAGCAAAAGATCAGATGTTCAAAGAAATGATCGGAAGATTGGAAGAAAATGGGATACAAAAGACTGACGAATTGAAATATGAAATAGGAAACTTTAAGGAAGAGGTACAACAATGTCATGCGGGTATTAAGAGCAAACAAAGCAAAATCGATAATACCAAGGAAGAAATGATTAATTTCGAAAGTAATACTAAAGCGACGGTTATAGTTGAAAGAGAAAATGAAGAAAGTAATAAATTAAATGTAAGAAATAATACTAAAGAAGAGTACATAGCCATGGATAAATAGATGATATCTGCCCAAGAAGAAGAGAAAGAAACTGAAGGGAAAGGAAATGCATTAGTTCAAGAAAATAAAGGGGAAAGGATAAGCCGTATTGATAAAGATAAAGAGAGTCAGACAATCAGTATTCGGAATGCTAATTTGGAAGTGTCCTATGGAATGAATAATATGGAAGAGGAATGTGACAGTATTCAGAAATCAGTAAGTTGTGTGGAAGAAGCTGTTTCTGATGGAAAAATGTGTCCTATATCGAAAGATGATAGATGCATCGAGGTTGTTGGTGAGAAAGGTAGTAATCAAGATACTAAAGATGTGGAATCAAGAATGGATGATACTAGAGAGTTCATGCAAGATTTGGAAATGAAACCAAAATCTAAAAATAAGCAAGGAAAACGAGGAGGAAGACATCTAAAAAAAGTGGAAAGAAGAGATAAGGATAGAGCAGCAAGTTCAGGAAAGGTTAAGAGATGAGAGAGAATCTTCATAAAGGAGAAACTAGAGAAAACTCTAAGCCACAGTTGATTCAAAAGGAAAGATTAGTACTAGACAGGAAAATAGAAGAATCAAGGAAAAGGAAGAGAAGGAAGCGAAGTCGTAAGAGCGAAAGCAAAAGCCAAAAATTAAATTCAAGATCCAGCATATCAGGAGAAAAGGAGAATATGTTTGAAGCAGAAAAGGTGAAGGAAATACTCAAACAAAATAGAAAGAAGAAAATAAAATTGAAGAAAAGATTGACGAAAGGTACAAGACAAAAGAAATGGATATGCAAGAAAAATGAAGAGGAAAAGGCTAAACTTAAATATAAGATAATTGAAATGTTTAAGAAACAATATAGAAAAAGGAGGAAGAAAGGAAGTTACTTGAAGATAAGAACTTTTCGAAAATCCCGGAAGAGGCGAACATCGCAGATCCCTCAACCACTGTCACGTAATCCACTAAAGTTGGACATTGGGGAATTAGACTTTCAGAAAGTTAAAAGCAAACGAAAAGAAGTATTATACAATTTAATGCCCGATTATTTGACAACAATTTATGGTAAAAATTACACAGATATAATATCGGGAAAAGTGTTAATTGAAACCTTGAATGAAAAGTATGTGGAATATCAAGAAGAAAATAAGAAAAAAAGAAAAAAAGAAAAAGGACGGTGGTAAAATTGGAAGAAGTTTATAAAGAGTGGTTTGAAAGGAAAAGGATAGTACGAGAAAAGGCAAATGGACTGTGTGGATATAAATTATGGATGAGACTTAAGGAAACGGAAAAACTATCTGTGGAGTGGTACAAGAATAAAATTTATTCAGCTGTACAAATGTTGAGACGAAAAGGTCCGAAGAAGAGCAAGATAATGAAAAGAAAACCGATAAGGGAGATGTCAGTTAAGAATAATGAACAAATTGATCTATAAAATTCATGAATCGATTGAAATTGTGATTTAATGGAGGTGAAAAAATAAGTGTGCAAAAAAACATTTGAATTATGATGATGTTAATTAAAAACAATTATTATAATTGTTATGGTTATGTAAGTTTTATTAATAATGAAGTTAAAATGAAGTGGGATTTTATTATAATGGGATAGTGATTTTAATTCGAATGGATACTATTCTTAAGCATTACAAAAGATGAAAAAGGGAAACCTTTTAAAAGGTACGGAATATTTGTGTGTAAGGACTATATTATATTTCAAAGAAAAAGATTAAGACAAAACTATACGAAACTTTTAAAGAAATGATTGAACAAGCATTCATATATGTTACTGAAAAAGGATATTGTAATTAGATGAGTGCAATGAACTTAAATATTTTACTTATATATTGGATCAATACTCTGATCAAGAGAACAAATAGAAACAACATACTAAGAAAATTTGCAAAAACAAATTGAATAGCAATGTATATAAATGAAATCTTAGAATGATCTGGGTTAAACAAATTACCAATCATATTTCAATTGAAATTCTAAAGGAGTTATAAAATTAATGTAATTTTATTTGTTCAAGGAAATCGAAATCTTGTTTTTATTATTAGAAGTTTAATTTTATTTTTGTATATTGAAATATAAAATATGCATTAATGATATTTTAATTGATTGTACAAAGTTGAAAGTTAATCAATTGAATTAATGATTCACAAAAAAAAATTAACATAAAAAGTTAAACGTTCCAAATTTATTATTATGATACGATATTAACTTGATTTTTGAAAAAGAAAACTATGATATTTAAATGAATTATGGATTTGATTTTGAAACCTATAAAAAATTATTAATTTTATGAGTTCAATGAATTTAAAGATTCTAATTATGTATTTATAAAGAGAAATAAAATTATTATTTTTTCACGGAGGGGAATGCTTATGCTATGGCCTATGCCTTATTAGGAAAGTTAAAGGAGCGTTTTTGGAGTTTTACAAGGTGAACGCTATATGTCTGTACTTTTGTCACCTGAAAAGCGAAATGAGTAACTTTTGTATTTGAAAAGAATTTATTGTTTTTTGATGTTTGTTAATGACAGATGAATAAAGAAGACTAATTAGTGTTACCGAAGAAACGAACTAATAAGAACAAGAGATTCTATATTGTAAAAATGTATGTACACCAGTAATTTGTAAAGACCGGAAATGTAAATAATGAATGGCGGAAACTTCAAACTAGAGGTGGAATTTATATAGCTAAATGTTTTGTCTTTAACCCTCTGAATAAATACCTTTCTTTTGACGCCATAGACGTTTGATTATAGTTTGACGTTTTGGAGCATTTGTTTGTGGTTGCGGTGGCTGCTTTAAGCGCCGTGCAATTACTTATGAATACCTCTAAAAATATAGTTATCGTAGCCCCACTACGGTGTAGCTTTGGGGCATGTTTTTAGATAGTGATTAGTCATTCTACAACCTCGAAGGTAACCTATTTGACGACCCTGAAGATTAGCCGGAGCAAACCAAGAAGACAGAAAGTTCTCGTTACAGTAAAAATAAAAAAGCCGCCGCACAGCAGCAACAAGAGGACTATATAGAGACCACGACGAAGTTATTTATTATTATAAATAGACAGAACAAAAGAGACCCGTTACCATTAGCGAAGTTCTGCAAAAGGGTACACTAATCTAAAATGTATATTGGTATCGGACTATTCACTTGAACTCTCGTCGGAACTGCTTTGAGAGTCCGAACTACTAGTTTCTAATACTACCACACCATCCTTTCTCCTTCCATATTCATATTGATTACAAACAAGGGAAAATTAAATATTGCTAAAACACTTAAAATCCAATACATAGAATAGTAAAATATGTAACTTAAGTCTAATAAATTTTGCGAATTACTAATAGCCACTACGACGATAGACTGGAAAGTCTGGCACTGGCACTCCTAGAACATCTGTATACCTGTAAAAAATTAAGCTAACTCCTGTAATACTAACTGATAAACTGATCAATTAAAAAAGGAAAGCTTCACACAACTACAAACAACCCCTAGGCTAAATCCGGAAGGTGCAAGGTCTCGAATACCGTGATTATACTAAATGGTCAACTTACTAATGCAATCAAAAAATGAAATTCAAGAACTAAGATAAACCTTTATTACCTAAAACGACCAGTAAGTGACCTCGCACCAGTCAGCGACAACTGCCTGTAGTGCTCGACACTGGCACTTTCAAAACTCTTATCACTTTTTCCGAACCTAGGATGTATTAAAACATTATTTAAGAGAATACAAAACCAATCCTACACCATAAAACAACTACAACACGTATGAACATTCTGCCTCACCTAGCTGTAGAATTATACTAACCTTACCTAACAAAAAATGGAAAGGTAAGGAGAAGGACCATGAAACAAACTACAATCTAAAAAAAACAGCAAATACCACAGCGACTGCCAAGAGACCTAACACTGGCTGCCATGCACCCTGAAATGCAGAGACCACCAATAAAAACTGACCCTCCTGGAGGCCAGCAACACTGAACAAACGACCTACGACAAGGAATCTTAACAACAAACGGAAGCACACGCTCCCGTAGGATCCCTTCTACAGCTAAAGGGTCCGTCCTAGACTCCCCCGGGCACAGGCGTCAATCTGTATCAGTTGATTCCCCCACTTTTCAGTTTGAGTAGCGCGTCCGCACCTCAACTTTCAACAGTTGGCTCCGGAATCAACGGATGTACATGCTCTTTAAAATGATCATTATAAACATCATAATAAAGTATTTAGCGATATTTTGTCGCTGGCAAATATTCTTTCCGAAAATCGGCAATGTGGTTCCCTACTCTATTAAATATAATCCTAACTCAAGCACCATTGAATGCAGTGGTTAAGTGAAGGTATCGCATATTTCACTTATTACAAAGTAGAACAAGGTAGAGAGTCACTTGACTTGATTATAGGCTTTAAGTTTCAAGTTAAGAGAGTTTCAATTAGACAGTCGGATTCCGCCGGTCCACAACAGTTCTGAGTTGATATTTGAATGGCGTCCGAGAAGAAGGGCAGGCCGAGGCCCAGCGTACTCGCAGCAAGAAAGATCCGTAGGAGGCCAAGGCACGGAACTGAACTCGGTTACGAAACTAGAAACAGCCGAAACCACTTCTCGACCGTCACCTCGCCCAGGCCCAGCACGTCATCGAACAACCTACTTCCCGACCAAGCCTGACCAACCCTGATTCTCAGAGCCAATCCTTATACCAAAATTACAGATCGGATTTGCCGACTACCCTTATCTACATTAATCTATCAAATAGAGGCTCTTCACCTTGGAGACCTACTGCGGATATGGGTACAAGCAGGTGCGACACCTCCATGTGGCTCTCTCCCAGATTTTCAAGTTCCATCAGGACTCTCTGAACACAACTGCAACTGCGGTGATCTTCGTGTTTCTTTCCCTATCTCCATGCAAGATGATTCCAGGGAACACGAACGCTCATACAGAAAAAAACTTTCTAGAGCTCACGACGGTATCTCCTGGTCCTGTTAGGTTACTCTTGCGATCCCCTTGTGAGTGCTCGAGTAATACGGTTCCGCCCGTTTTGGTAATAAGAACCAGGTTCCATTTCGCCCAATGAATGGGATGGAATACCAGATTCCGATCAGGGAGCTCTGCGCGTAGCAGACTCCGCAAACTGAACTTGAACAAGGGTCTCCCCGCAATCAGTTTCAGAGTTATCCTAGGACTTAGGATCGACTAACTCGTGTACAACGGCTGTTCACACGAAACGCTTCTCCACATCAGTCTTCCAGGGCCTCGTGAGCATATTTGCTACCCCTACCAATAACTGCACCAACCGCAGCTCAAGCAGGTTCACACCCAGACCCTTCTGCACACATCGCCGTGGCCCTCCTAATCGCCACTGCTTCATTCTGTACATACGTAAGTATCCTCTACTACAGTGACGGCCGGGTATACGCATACAATTTTTACATACTCCTTAGGGAATTCATACTTCCATGGCAGATTTCTTCCTTGCAATTTCCCAAATACGTAACCTTTTGTAGCGAAACTTCCAGTATTATCACAACCCTTGAGACAGTACCACCCAATTAGAGCTTCTGAACGTTTTGGTTCTACCTGTGATAACTTTCATAAATGCTCAGTTTGTTTTAACATTGTGGTTATTGGAGGCAAGAGAATAAATATACCAGTTAGTAATACAAACAGTTCTGTGTTAGGAAAGAAAATATCAATATTCTTGTGTGAATCCATCTCTTTGATGTCCACGACATGTAGAAAAACCTACAGATCAGCTTTCTTAAAGGAAGTGGTTAACAAAAACAAAGTCGCTCTTCTCTTGTGTTAAGCTCTTTTATTGAAAATCAGGATATCCAAAATATAAAAGTCCAAATCCCAAATTTTGACCCTCATAACTCATGAACGGTAAAAGTCTACAGCATAGTACTGCACATAGTTACTACTAAAGTCAATGCTACCATCATACCAAGTTTGGTTAAGATTGGTCGTATTATTTCACGTACGATGTATTAAAGTGTTCTAACGATTTGAAAGAAATCAAAAGAGCGTAAAAAATTACGATCCTGCTGCAAGTCTTCCATAGCTAACACATTTCAAAGATAGTGGTTCGGTATACATTAGTTGTTGAAAACAATGAGAACATCTTTAGTGATTTATTTGAAGCAGTTAATTAGTTTTCGGAGGCGTAGATTGTAAGTTCAACCATAGTTTTCACATGTCACTTCGAATTTTTGTACTACTATCTCTGACATGATAATCAACAGTAATGTACTTTCCAGCCCTTTTTTGTCTAGTTCTTCACTTTAAATATATCTCAGATGAACTACGAAAAAGAGCTCTTCGTAATTTTCAACTATGGCAGATTTCCAACAAATCTTTCAAGTTGTAACACATAAATCGACCTTATATCGCATAGACCATACATATCGCCATCTTGTGCGTTTCCCGTTGTTACATTCTTATTGCTGAGGTAAATTTTCAGGCAGCACCATCATCGTAATTTGTTACTGAAGTTCATATGTGGTATGGATCTTATGCATGAATGCATTGGCATTAAAATTTGATGGGCATACATGATTGATTTCTGCTTTCACTAAATGTGAGTTCTCCCTTAACTGCTTGTTACCAAGTATTTCTGTGCAATCATTAATTCTCTGGCATGAAAAGAAGTTATGTCACATCCAAAGTCTATACTATATAGAGCAAACATTGGCCTTACGCCTCACTTGCCGAAATTTGGTAGAAGCAAACCTTCGTCCCTTGCTGCTTAAACAGTTAAAATACTTGCAATCTGAGTTATTATCCTTTGTATCTGAATAATTAAGACGTTGACATATTCTGGTGTCGAAAGATTTCTCGGTTATTTTTTATTTATTACTTTCGTAAAGCATCAGTGTTACTAGGTTACTCCCACACTTGAGAGTTACTTGCTTCTTTCTTACAAATCCTCTCTCTACTGCATTATATTTCCCCTGTTGTCTTGCCGTAAAGACGACATAATATGCTGTACTATGTTTCTTGTAGCCCTCGATACCAGATTCATTTACATCCAACTTATCCTTGACACCTACAATAATCCACTCAATTGCTTCAGCTCTTAGGGTTCTACAAAATCAAAAGTAAGTCCCAGTAAGTTTTCAATTTTCCAATGGTATGTTAGTTGGCAAAATGTCTTTGATAAATGGTTTAAAGTTCTTCTCTTCGTTGAAAAATATACCTCTTTCTTGAAGCAGTGACTTGTAAGTTTCTTGAATCGTATTCATATCAATTTGTGAATTTGATGATGTTTTAATCTATTTCTCAAATCTTTAGTAACTCTAAGTCATACATAACTCTTCGAAGTGATTCAGATGATGTGTCTCGTTCTCCAGCTTTCAAACTGTTAGCCTCTTTACGAAAGCAATTTTTATAGTATCTCAGGTTTTGAGCAAAGAAATCCTTTTCAGCAAGAAAGGGTAATCTGGCTCTTGCTGCTTCATTTTTACTACATGGTTTCTATGTTAACAAACTGAAACGTTTGACCAATTTGATCTGATCGTACAGGGAAGGTTTCTTCAGCGTATTTTTGACAAAATGCACATAACTCTTCGAGTCACTTTCTCCTTTTACCACTTCCAATGACTGACCGCCTACATTTGATTGATCCCTCTTAGTAAGAGACGACCTTCCTCTCAACTTGCAGAACATTCCCTTCATGCCAAAATTAACCGTAGCATTTCGGTGGTAATACTTAGCTATGCACTCTAAGAAGTTGGCAGATTGAATACGTCCAGCCATCTTCAAGTTCCAAACAATTGGTTTCAATTTGCAAGAGTATTCTTTATTGTTAAGGGATTGTTCATGAATTTTGACATGTTTTTCTGAACATTGTTACAAGTAATATAAACCTTTCTTTCACGGCTGTTGTCTTCCATGGTTGAAGTAGTTAATTTGTTCGGTTCTGCTTTGTTTCTATTAGCACTTACAGCCTTCAACATCGACAATGATCAACAGAAAAACCCTGTGACAAATGTAATAATGACTATTCTGGTTTCCAATATTACCACTATTTGACTAATTTTCATTGTGTTTCATAGTTTCCCCTCTTCACGTTGCAAGCTGGCAGATTTAATGTACTAATACAAGATACTTCATGGGAATCTTAGAACTGGAGAGTTAGTATCTAAATTTTACTTCCATGTTCCCTTGCGAATAACAAGAAATAGTAACTTGCTTCATTGTGCCATGCCTAGGCTAAGTATACTGCAGCGCTCCTTATTCTATAGACTTGTAAATATGTATAATCATCTTGATTCGAAAATTGACATTTTTGGAACTGAAAACCCTTTCCGTCGAACGATAAATATCAATATTAATCGTCATGCTTTTCGCAGAGTTATCTGTCGTTTTATAATTTAATTTAATGCTATTTAGTTTGTGTAAAATGGCAATTTAAGCTGTATCTGAAATTTAATAAATAAAATAAATAATTTCACTATATTACTTCTTAGTTTAATAGCGAGAAAATAGTCATATTCGAAAAAGCCTAAAAAAAAGGTAAATCACACAACATGCAGTTCCAAAACGGAGGTTAAAAAATTAAGTACCTCTCGAGTCCTGGCAAGTAACGTCAGGAAAACAGGAAAGCAGCTTCTTGCATCAATAACTAGAAAACTGTTATATCTAGACAATTTTGTGAAGGGACCAAAAATATTCCATGTATAAATAAGGAACAATTTTTATTTGAAATATTTTTCGATGCGGCGAACGGTTTAGGAGTAACGGACAATTTTCCAAATTGTATCAAGCAGAATACGAAAAGTCAGCTTCGTGCCTTAATAACTTGAAAACAATTATGTTTAGACAATTTCTTCACATAACCAAAAATGTTCCTTATTTAATTCCAAACATTTTTTGATACGACTAACTGTTTCAGAGTAAATCATGATTTTGTAAAGTAATGTTACGTCTGACCACCATCTTGAAATTCCCCTTGCTCCTCCGCAAGGAGAGATCCGCTCGACTATACAAGAAGTCAAAAAATGATGACTACCATGCAGGTAACAAATCTGTTGAAAAACTATACTTGGCAAAACTTCTAAAAGTAACGCCATTTTTTAAACCCTAGAACCCTAACTCATTTATTTTCATGGAGGTTAAAATGTACTCTTGTAACCGTTAAATGTAGTTAATAGTAACAAGAAATAATTACAGGCAAAGTTAAAAATATAAATTAGTGAAGTAACAGACAGTCTCAGTTTTGAATTTTCTGAAGCTTTTAATTCATTTTTAAATAAAGATTTAAAGGGTATCCAATAAGTAAAGCAAACAATAAAATTGCTCTTTCTTTTCGTTCTGTCTGTTTGGCAGCACTCTCATCTTTTATATCAGTGACGCAAACACGTTGCGGTTACCAGTCGTGAAACCCTACACGAAGGTAACAACACATTGTTATTGTGAAGACACATTACATATATGGGGAAAGTTATGCAGAAAAAAGTTCGCAAATTGCGTAGTGTTTTCGATTAGGAATTTGTAAATCAAATCAACAGTTCAATGACTAAGAAATTCGAGGCAATTGTCATGGATATTAAACTATCAGCACATCATCATATCAGTCGACTCAATGAAATTCCACGTTAAACTGAGCTGGAATTATGCACAATTGTTATCGAAAATTTAATCAGAAAAGGAAGAATGGTAGGGATAATTGTGATATTGTGTTACGCATTTAATCATAGTATTTGTGTACTTTTTACTGAAATAAAGCTGTGTGCAAGTTTCAAGTAAATGTGTCTTCTTTACAAATTAAATATCACCACCTTGTTGGTATACCATACGGATTCTGCTTGGGCACAACAGCAATCTTCATTGAGAATCCGTGCAACAATTTTAAAAAATAATAGTTATTATATCAATTCATATCTTATACAGTCAGGGATTTCCCCGCCCCCTCCCCAAAAATGGCATGATTATCTTTGAAAGATTTTGAAAACTTGAAGGTTAGAATGTACGGGGGTCTGCAGGGGCTTCATTACGACTACTGTTTCCGAAGGACGAAAGTTTGACAGAGAGCGGTTTTTTGTTTCGATAGGAGGACCGACATGTGAGCGGCTCGGAGGAACAAAATACGAGTAGTAAGCGCGAGCAGAAAATTTTCGCTACTACTGTCAGTACATCTAAACAAAGAAAAAATTAAATCAAGTCAAAATATGAAATTGGTTCCAAAAATTTTCTTTTACACGTGTACGGACAATTGTTGGACCCAAAAATTTTGTTTCAAATAATTAGTTTCTCCAGATTTGGACACATTTGACTTATTTGCGCTCAAATTTAAACAGTTTCTGGCTCTTACTATTTTGTTCCCCAAGCTGCTCATATATCACCCACTGGAATTAGATTTTGTATAATTACAACATATTCATTAACATTAGTGGAAAAGGATAGAGAATTTCTTAGAAGAGAAAATTAGATAATTATCACATGGAATATTTTTTTTAGTTTCAATCCTAATGAGATCCTGAACTTGAAAACAAAAACAAACACAAACAAACGCACACACACAACAACTTACTAGATACATATCTAAATTCAAGCACTTGTATCATGGCAGCAGTTTTTTAAGTACTTTGTTAAGAAACGACGCCACCAGGATATGCACCCGCTTGTTGGCTTTATTCATTCATGATCTGTACGCTTGTGCTGTCTGTAATTCCATACTTATCGATATTTGCGGGAAATCATTAGAAAGTGTACGGCGTATTTTTTAACAGGTTAACTATTCACATACTCAGTCATCTGGCTTGGGTGGGCACGGTCTTGTTTATCATTCGAATCAACAACTTGGCTGGGTAACCCTACGTTTCACTTATTTGACAATGGTTTTCCAAAGCCGTTGACACGCTACAACAAGTGCTTGAATTTGTGTGATGGGTGATCAATAAGTATATGTTGATCTGCGCACCCTCACGGAACCTCGGATAGAAATCAAAGTGTGATTTGGATCGCAACTTAATATTAGGTCCCTTAGAAACTACATGCGCAATTACACTAAATCCAACAAACAGCTCACACACCAACTTAGTAGGAATAAGGAATGTTCAATGAATTATTACTTTAGATATCTTGTAATTTAAAATAAGGGTAGTTTATATATGAAACAAATTTTATTTGTGCCAGATTTATCAACATAGAATGGACATAATATTTACACACATTACAGAAAACTAACAAAGTAGAAGAAACGACGCTCTTATTTAAGACCAGAAAATTACATTGATGTACAATTTAATAACAAAAATGTAGAAAAATCTTTATAAAAAAAATTAACAATAGCCTTTAGCAAAAGATACTAAGTTCTAATGCTTCCAGAAAAATACAAATTCGGTTTACAAAACATTGAGCTATTATAAAGATATTTTGTACAAATTATTTACATACTACAATTGAAGAATGCTAGGAACAGCTAACATTAGTAAAATTGTTTTCTCTGGCCATTTGTTTTAGGATACTTCGTCGAAGTTTTCCGTTCCGAGAAATTGGTAAGTTGTCGACGAAAATAACTCCACCTCTTAAATGTTTGTAGAAAGGTGCATTTTCTGAAATTATGAAAAAAATAATTTCTTATGATTGACTACACGATAACACTTCAGTCATTTTATATTTGTAATAAATAAAACTGTGTGAATGTCAAAAGTAAGAAATCAAGGAACCTATACGAGTGGGAACGTTAGCTTTGGAGGTATCTGGCTCAAACCTGATGAAATGGAAAAGATAAACAAGAGATTTCACTTCATAGCTTTGAGCAAATGCTTTATAAATTCTGTTATGCATTTTATGTGAGGAAAACAGGCTAACCTTTTAACAATGAACCCCCATTTTTGACGCCATCAACAAACCACATGCTTCAGTCTCCTTACACACACAATCGTACAACACCAATTTTGATCTATCTTTCCGTGTTACTATGATACGCATTCTGTCCCCTACGACCATCACCTCAACATGGCGTCTGTGGTATGAAACCTTCATTCATGGTTTGAGCGCAAAAACGAAACTTGGCTTAAATCTTCAATAACTCTTAAACCCTTCATCTTCCTGTTCTCCCTCCCCACTACAATTCGAGAATATTGTTCCCCATCAGGTATGAAGAAGTAGACGACGAACACGTGCTCATAGACAAAAGATTAGAGTGATAATGGTGTGTCAAAGCGGACGACGCATCAAGCTTAGAACAGCTGACTAACATATTGCGTGGAAGTTGGAGGATGGTGGGTTGATTTGGCTCGTGTATTGATGTCTTGAAAATGCTGTGTAAAAGCGGGGGCAGAGGATGGTGGGTTTAGAGTTATTAAAGATCTAGGCCAAGTTTTATTTTTGGGCTCAAACCAAATGAAGGCTCCCTCGCACAGGCGACATGTTGAGTTGTTGGTCGTAAGAGGCAGAATATGTAGTATAACGACACGGAAAGATAGATTAAAATGGTTGTGTGAATGGGTGTGTAAGGAGACGAACATTTGGTTTGTTGATAGCACAAAAGTGGCGATGGTTGTTAATGTGAAAGTTCAAGGCTCTCTCTCCCCCTCCCCCCATGAAAGGCATCACAGAATTTGCAGGTTAGGATATATATTACTTTGGAGGTGTGGCATTTGTGGGCGCCAATTCAGTGTGACAAGAAGAGGGTTGCGGACCAAGAGGTTTCTAAAGTTGGCGGAATGCTGAAAAACTGATCTAGGTCTGGTGGGAAATATTGATCATGTGTCTGGGTCTTGGTTGTAAGTTTCAGTAGCAGAAGTGGTGGAATTCAGGCGTTGTCCTCTGAGGGGGGAGGGAAGGAGAAAGGAATTACTTTCTTGGTGTGGTATGGGTGGAAACTTGAGTAGTGAAAATACTGGATATGTTTGGTAGGTTCTATGTGAACGGAAGTAATGAGGGTGTTGCTTTCTGAAATGATGTCCACGTCAAGGATTTTTTTTTTCTGTTTGAAATAAACCAAGTGATCTGAACAACACAGAACTGGTTCATTTATTCTAGAAACGTGTTGAAAACCATGAGGGTAATAATGTGAAGACGTCATTCAAGAAACTGAGTGGAGTCAAAGAAGGGGTCTATGAGAATTCCTGTTCGAGTTTGCCCATGAATAAATTTGCGTAAGAAGGAGAATTTCTCGTACCCATGGCTGTGCCTTGGATTTAAACGCAGTGTCCGTCGTCGAAAGTTAATTGTTACATATGAGAACTGGGTTGGCTAGAGACTAGAAGAAAAACTGGTTGATATATGGGATCTTTGGCTAAGGAAAACTTTCAAGCTGCTATGCTATAGGCATGAGGAATGTTGGTGTACCTACAAGTAAGTGACATCTATTGTAACAGGCAGGATATCAAAAAGGAGAGGTGGCAATTTACGGATGATTTCTAAATGGTATAGAGTTGTGGCGTATGTAGGCAGGCAGCACTTGAACCTGTGTTTGTCGGAAGGAGTCAACAAAAAAGGAAATATATTAAGTGCGTATTTTATGGATATTTTAGATATGCCCTCACGAGGACGGTAGCGGCGGTAAACTAGGAAATTTTTTGTTGGTAGGTATAGGCTGGGCCTGTGGTAGTGTGTTTGTAGGTGCTAGAGTCCAGATAGTTGTTGGTAAGAATCCCGGAGGTAGTAAGTCTTGTCCAAGACTAGCGTGGTGGACTCTTTGTCCGCTGGGAGGGTTATTATGCTAGGCTTTGTGTGGTTAAGGCTAGGCTAGGTTGGTTGGTCATCTGATGTAGGAATTCACTGTTGGTACTGATCGAGGTAACTGAGGAGATATAGCGTTGGAGCAGTCGGTTGCTAAGAAAAGAAGGTGGGCCCGCATTTGAGGGAGGTGGTGGTTCAAGGCTAGTATGGAGGTTATTGGGAGGTTTGGCTGAAATAGGGAAAATTTTTGGCCAAAAAAGTAGAACGATCTTAGCCCGCGGGTAAAGAAATGGATATAGGGGGAAGTGGTTATAGGGTTTGGAAGTGGAAAAGGTTAGTCTTTTCGTGAGTATGTCTGATTTTTTACATACCAAGTCACTAAACACCAATTTATCTTTCCGTGTTTCTATAATACACATTCATCCCACCTATGACCAGCACCTCAATACCCCGCGTGTGGGATCCCTCCAGTTTGAGCGCAAATGAAATTAGCCTAAGCCTTCAATAGCCAAACCCTCTATTCCCTTGCCGTTTACATAGCATTTTCAAGACATATGCATACACGATCCCATCCTGAAACTTAGTCAACGGTGTCATGAGACGGACGACACATCAACCTTTGAACAATTATCGCTCTAGTTTTTTGTATGTGTACGTGTTTGTCGTCTATTTCTGCATACCCGATGAAGAACAATATGTTCAAAACTTAGTGGCCGTTTCTGCGATTTTGTGTGTGTTTTTATGTGACTCCTACAAAAACTATAATGTATGTATTTCCATCTTTCATTATCCATAGTTTTTCCTTAATTGCCTTTCCGGCTATCCTAATATATATATTTCTATACGTATTATCATCAGATTCACAGGAAAATTCTTATACACTTGATGAATCTAAGGGATCATTAAAATATCTTTTGAACTTATTGAATGATATGTCGACAACTTTAGAGGAAGATATATATGAAAACATGTTCCAAATTTTGTGTGATCAGAGTAAATAGATCATTTAACGTGCAACTATTTGCGTTGTTAGAGCAGTTTGTACATTGCAGAAGTAATTTTTATGATTAATTTCAATCTAGTAATATTATTTTCGTTACATTCGTTTTAAAACCTTAATTTTTCTTGGAGAACACGGTATACTGCTTCTTGTTGCATGAATTCCTGTGAGTTGTCAGTGTTCCTTGATTTTTGAATTTTCTTTGTATTCTACTGTATTTCCCTAAACATTCACAAGTGACTTCATGTACAACAGCCATTTCATTCTTTTGATCTAGTGGCAGTGGTTGTTTTTGAATACTAATTCTTTTACCCTCTTTTAATACTATAATTTATTTCTGCATTAAAGGTCAACTTTTTCATCGGGTTAAGTTTACTTTATTTTCTTAAAATTCTCTTTCTTTCAACTTAAATGCAGGCTCAGGTGGTAGCTTGTCTGACTAGAATCAGATGATCAGAGTTCAAATCCCAAACAGGACATTGGAGACTTTTCTCGTAGTGTTCCTATGCCTGACGCTCTGAAATGCACTCAGCCTCTTATCAAACTGAGTACCATGTGTCCTTGGTATTCCTAAGTATCTTGGGAGTGGTATTGACCACTCTACCTCACTTTGTGCCGTTGGTCAAGAATTTGCGGAGCGCTACCTCCACATCCTTCATGCGCCGTTCGTAGAGCGTACGAATAGCACAGGGCATACCTTACCTTTTATTAACTTAAAAATATTTACGTCTCTTTTCAAAATTGGTTTCTCTTAATATTTTAAAAATATACTGACTTTATACGGTCTATTCAAAAGTATGGAACAGATTTGTATTTTTTTGTTCTTTTTCTTAATATAAGATGTTTTAGTACGTAACTATGTAAACGCTTATAACATAGGAGAAACGTTAAACCGCACGAACGACTGATTTCGAAAATGTACCTTGCTGAAGATTGCTTTCCCACGTATATACCTGAACTAGAAATTCATTATTTTATTTGTAAACTTTTTGGTTAATTGATATATTGCTTCGTGAATATTTCCAGATAAAGATAGTTTAGTTTCGAACTAAGCGTGTCAATTGTTTTTGATCTATACATTTTTGAATTTTATTTATGGTCTTTAGGTATCTAAGGTTCAGGTCGGGATACGGGAGGGAAAAGGATTCGGGAAGGTGTCGGCCAGGGCCTATGTTGAAGATGCCATCCGGCATTTGCCTGGTGTAACTGAGGAAACCCCCTGCAAAAACCAGTCAGGATAGTCAGCCACTAGGATAGAACCCACGACCTGCCGAATGCTAAGTTAACGCTCTATATAAAGAATTTCTATATTGGAGACGTATTTTTAATAATATAAGTAAGTTAGATTTTCGTAAATTAAGATCCAATTCTATGAGAACAAATCCAAAAGTCCCTTTTTTTTTTAGTCAAAATAATCACAAGAAAATCAAAATATAGGAATTGTTCTAAGTACCTTTCACAATTTTCCTACATACCGTAGTCGCCACAGCAATTCAAGTAAATAATGATAAATTATAAAATTAGTTTTATGGGCGGTAACAGCACTATGGCTTACGCCCTTCCCGATACGGGGAAGTCCCTTATCTTTGTCACGTTAAAACTTAGCTGTTAATTAAAATAATAAAATCAAATTAGCACTTAGCGCCACGGTAACAAACTTAGCACTTGTTACGGACTACATAGCAAATTCGATGGACGAAGGCAAGCAAGTTGATGTGATTTATATTGACTTTGAGAAAGCATTTGACAGAGTTAATCACAATATATTACTGGAAAAATTAAATCACTATCACTTCTCACCCACTGTGATTAGGCTCCTCTATTCGTACTTAACAAATCGCAAGCAATCAGTTGTCTATAAAGAATATAAATCATATGAATATTCTGCACTCTCAGGAGTTCCTCAGGGTTCGAACCTTTGTTATTCCTCTTATTTGTTAATGACCTTCCTGATTGTGTGCCGATAATGAAAAATTGTTATTTGCAGATGACTTTAAAATATATACAAAAGTCAACTCTATCGGAGACTGCATAAGACTTCAGCAAAGCTTAGATAATATTGCAAACTGGTGTGCTATTAATCAACTTGGAGTCAACATAAGTAAATGTAAAGTATTATCATTTAATAGAAATAAAACCATTCATCAATTTGATTATTAAATTAATAAAATTGTACTAAACAGATCTACTGTAGTTAAGGATCTTGGTGTCAGTTTTGACTCGAAATTGACTTTTAACATACATGTTACAAATATAACAAATGAAGCCTTGAAGTTACTAGGATTCGTAATTAGGACGGGAAGAGAATTCAACAACATATCAACATTGGAAAAAATTTACTATACTTATGTTCGCTCCAAGGTAGAATATGCTTCTTCTATTTGGAATCCATATCAACTGAAATATTGCCAAGAATTAGAGAAAATCCAACCAAAATTTCTTAAATTCCTGACTTTTAAAGAAACTCGAATCTATCCTGCTTATGATAGTTACAATGCAGTCATTAAAAACTTTAATATTCAGAGCTTAGAACAAAGGCGCAACATTGCTGATCTGTTATTTCTTCAAAAAATTGTTCAAAATCAGTTAGATTGTTTGGATTTAGTTTCGACATTACAGTTTCGTGTCCCATCATCTAAAACTCACGTTAATAATACTGGTCTCTTCCACTGTAAAAAGGCAAGAACCAATATCTTGATGAGGTCACCAATCTGGAGAATTTGTACTATATATAACAAATTCTGTACAGTTCACAATGATCTGGACGTATGCTATATGTCGCCTAAAGAATTTAGAGATGCAATTGTCAATAAAGTCTGTACAACTATTTTGTAAAGCTCAACACTATAATTAGGCCATTGCCTGTTGTGTTGTCACTAAATAAATAAAATAAATAAATAAAAGCTGAAGATGTAGAAGACAGCAGTTCAGGCATTTGTCCCATCGCACCACTAGTTGGATATGTCGCTGCTGTTGAATTCGGTCGGCTGATCCTGGAAACAACGCCGGACTGCGATCTTTTCTTCTTCGTCGGAAATGAACCACCGCACACTTCTCCAAGCGAGACGCGTGTCCCCATACATCGGTTGCAGTTCCCTATAGATCTCGATGGGCGTTCGTCCTTTTCTCCATAGATAACGAATAACACAACGTGGCGTTTTGAGCACTACAGTCATTTTTGCCAACTGACAGCAGCGCCATGCCGCGGAGCAGCTGAGAGTTAACGCTGAGTCGTTCTAAGAAAATTGCTTCGAATGTATATCTCAGTTTCTCAATCACACTAATCATTTGGCTGAAGACTTTTCAAATTTGCCCTCGTAGTAAACTCACGCACATAGTCGATACCGAGTGTAGTTTTAAGTACAGTAGATGCATTTGTTTATGATGGAAAGATAATTTCTAATACACCTACAGATACTAAGGAATTTACTTCGAACAAGTATTTAGATCTCTCTACTTCCACGTTAGAGAAGAAGTAACAAGTGATCACTTAACACTAAAGTTCCCACAGTATGAAAACAAGTTCGTATGACTGAATATACGGATTGACTAGTAGGTATTAGTGTAGGAAGTGTAGTGCTCGAAATATATTAAGTTTAAATCTGTCTAGTTATTCAAATTCTTTATCGGTTAGAATATATATAAAATGATTATCATTTATTTGGAAAAACATTGAAATCAGCAAATTTAGCATGACAAAGACTCTGCTTTTTAAAAGTTCTGTTAATAGTTTTACCTGCGACGAACTTTTGTACATCTTCCTCTGTGACGTGACAACCTGATTTCCTCACGACATACGCTCTTGGAAGACAATCAGCTTCCACATCAGGAACACCTACAACGCCCACTGCCAACACTGCAGGATGTTTCAAAATGAGATCTTCTAACTCCGCAGGGGATATCTGAAGTAAAAATTGTAATTATAAACAGCCATTAAGCATATATTGAAGATCTTAAAATATCTAAATAATTCTAAAGTAGAAATCTGTTAACAATAAGTCAAGAAACACGTACATTTCCAGAATATCACAAATGGTCCCACATGGAAAATCAATTTCTGGTAAAATCATGGAGAAACAGATAATTGGCTAAAATGGGAATAAATATTTATGTCGTTTATAATTATGATCAATTTGTAGATAGTATTCACATTATAGCATAAAGTCTGAGTACAAACAATCTGAAGAAATTGTTGGAAAATAACGTAATTGGTACCTATTAGAATACCACCCGACTAGGACTGTTGAACTGAAAACCCCGAGAAATCTCATTATCAAATATTTTCAATAATAGAGGCAATACCAAATAATTCATTCTCAACATAGGGCTTTTAATTTATTTACGCACTGTGAACTCCGCAGACATCCATGTTGTAAGTCCGAGTGAGCACTGTTATGGTCAAGGAATGGCGAATGTGGGGAATAATGAAGCAAAGCGAAATTGTTAGTACCATCCGGCCATTTCCCTGGTGGAACTGGAGAAAACACAGAAACTTCTGTAAGGATGATCGATAGGTACATTTAAACCACACAAGATCAGTATCTATCCCTTCTCTCAATCGCTTTTTTAATTAGTAGAAGACATAGATATAAAATCTAGTTTGTTTCAATTTTGATTACCGACCTAAATGAGCTTGAGAGCTTCCAAGAACTAGACCTAAAGTTTTTTTAACTGGACTCTTGTCCACTTCGCTCACTAAATCCTCACAGTGTTTGAACCCGGAAACTTGTTATTTTTCAGTTTACTTTAAAAATAACAATTTCTGGAATTCTAATGTAAATATTCACAGTTTAAGGTATGTAGAAACTCGTTAATTTAACGTAATGAATTGTGCTGCTCTGAGGTTTGAAACGTAAATTCAAAGTATTATTTACGAAATCTTTTTCAATACTACTTTGGGGGTGGGGGTGGGGGGGAAGTCCTGTAATTCAATTTCCATGGAGGTGAAGTAGAGTGGTCGGAAAAATCTACCATAATGAGTAATATTCCAATTCAAAGAAGATATGATATCACTCATCATCACGAGGAATCAAATCCAAATATTGTTCAGAATCCATGTTTCTATTAAGGCCCATTCTTAGATACTACATACCCATTAGGGAATCACTACTAAATAATTGTATACTAAACATACACACATACGGTATATCTACCTAAGTTTCGTGTCTACCTTGCGATTGTTTCACTGCATAACCATGAGTCTGTATCGTGAATAAGTGTTTATTCGTTGTATGAAATTGAAGGGCAGATAAAAGGTATGTGCATATAGATTTTGCTTGAGCAGAGAAATAGCAGGTATCTAAGAATAAATACATTTCACGCCTCATGACAATCTACTTACATGATGAAATTTGTATTCGAAAACTTCTTTTAATCTGTCTTCCACGTAGAGATGGCCGTCTTCGTCAAAGTATCCAATGTCGCCAGTTCGAACCCATCCTTCACTGTCAATGACATCTGCTGTTTCCTACAGATGAAAACAAACTTCTTAACAGACTCATTAAAGGTAATTTACAATCTACTATAGATTTGGTACAAACAAAATTTTAAAAAGTAGTTCTGCTACAGCAAAAGCTACCAAATTCAGTACAGAAGAAGAATAAGAGGAAACTATACAGGGTGGGACAACGAAAATATCTGCACTTGCGCTTGCGTTTAGCACAATTGGTTTGAGAAAATATTTTGAGTTTTTATGTACTTTTATTTTAATAAAGAAAATTATTTTAATATAGGATTGGTTACTGAACGACAAGAGTTTTAAGTCGCATAAATATTCCTACTTAACTTTTACAGCAGGCGAATACATTCAAAATCTTTTACAAATATTTTAAAGTATTATTTTAAAAATCAATCCTATAAACACATTCAACTTTGACGATTAGCGTCCGCACGTTGCGAGCGGAAAAAGAATCCTTCTGTAACGAACATCTGCATCCTTAGGACAGCAACTTTTGCTTCGTTTTGTAATTTGTAATGAGTCGTTGGAGACAACCGTTCTGAGATATTTTAAGCTAAAACCTTCAGCTGAGAAGTCTTATACACCGCTGTCTGTCTACATCTTTCAATTCAGGAACTACTACGGAAAGGAAGGTGATTGAGATGTCGTTCGGAAGATCTCCGGGGAACATTTCCAAATCGGATGCTCGCTGCTGAAGTCTCATGGTAGCACATATGCAAGTGCACAATCCCACGACATGCTTCCGCCTAGTTTGTTTTGATATTTTTCATGAAAAATAGACCTTATCAATGCTGTCAAAATGGTAAGGTTTTGTTTCATAACCCTGTTGGTGTTGTATTATTGTTTCGAACAAGTACTATATATTTGCACCTTGAAATTGATCGTGGAATGCTTGATGAAAATAAAGTTAGAGAATTTTTGCATCGAGGTTTTTTTGTAGGCGGGAATAGCTGCTATATTACCTTCAAAAGTGTCCGAACTTTTTTTTTTTATATATTTTGAAAAACCGAAATCTTGAAAGTTACTTTATAGATATATTATAATGTTATAAGTATGGGAATTCTTTTTGTTTGAATATCAAACTAAATATTAGTAGAAAATTTAATCAATTGTCCTCATATTATCGTTACCTATAAATAAATAAATAAATAAATAAATAAATAAAAAGTTTTCTGGTAAAAGTCACAGCAAATACTAGCCGTCGGCAAAGTGTCACGCAAATACTTCTAAACTACTGAAATATTAAATATTTATTAAAAAATATTTTGATTTATACACACTCCAAAATACACTATTAGAACATTTGGAAATATATTCAGAGAATTAATTCTAAAATGTTTTGAAACTAATTTTCTGTTGTGAGAGATATATTCAATGATAAGGTGTAACGTTGAGCTCAAGCTGTAATAATGTTTGAATATATTTTCCCATAGTACCAAACTGCATCATCAACTTGGGAACGATTTTGTTGAAATATTTGTCATTGACTTTGCTTCTTGTTTGTGCAAAACTGTTTGCAAGTTACATCGTAATTTCACGAACTGAAAGAGAAGATTTGTATAACCTGTAAAGATAGTGGTAGTGCGTAGCGCAATAATTACCCTAGCCGACGAAACATATATTCAACTAATTCAGTCGTGAACCAATATGACACACAAATTATGGGGGACGATCTAAAGTCCAGCAGCGTTTATAACCGAGCATTCAGTTTGATTAAATCTTCATCCCGTGAAAGCATAATTGTTCTAAGGCTAAGACTAAACAGCTCAAAGCACCCAATATACAATGAAGAACAACTCTCAAAATCACCATATAGCAACAGTTCATTAAAACGTACTACCTTGTACAATACCATTTCCTCACATACTTATACATATCTCAGCCGTCTCAGTAATATATTCGCTTTATTTACTCGAAACTATATTTAATTCCTATTTGATACTTATTCTTAAAAACATTTCTCTGTCCTAGTTCTGGTACTACGGAAAATCTTCGTAACTATCTGATTCAACATCATCCAGAACTTATAACAAAAGAGAAACGAAAGAAGGAAACTATTTCCTTTCTTTCCAATATTTGTTCACTGCTATTACTAGCTTCAGCCGCTCGTAACATAACCAATATTAGTTGCCAAAGAATATTCCAGACAATATCCTACTTACAATTTGCATATTCTCTACTTAATCTTTAGATATCATCTTCTTTTGCCCCATAATTTTTAATTTTGTATTTGTTACTCAAATTCCTTATTATGTAGATTTCGAAGAAAAATATTGACATCGATACGATATGAAAGTATATTTTTACACACACACATTTTATATATATATATATATATATATATATATATATATATATATATATATATATA
>JAGDQP010009710.1:17341-58074 GCA_022664845.1 Lepisma saccharinum | reverse complement strand
ATCGTAACAAAAAATCAATACTGTCTGCAAATCGTAGTTTGTAGGTATAAATTGTGCCATGTTCAGCACTATAAAACACTACACTATGACATGAAACTTGTCTGGTTGTGAGTTGCAAATCGTTATCAGCAGTCAAAACAAGCAAGTGGCGACAAGGACACAGTTTTACGGTAACCAGTGACAGTTAACCACGTGTATGCACAAATTCCGATTTCATGTTTACATACCTGGTATGTATGTGTACCCCTGGTTTGTTAGTTCGTACCAATCCTATCTTGAAGTACATGTTAAATCTCAAATTCTATGTCCATAGCCGGAGAGTAAGAATACGTATAAGAGCCTCATTAGTGATTAATCTCTATTATCATATAGTATCCATATAAGGGTACTCGAGGGAGGGATGTATTAATTAAAAGGCTCATATTTATTTATTTTAGACCGAGACGACGCTGGGGGTGGGACAATATTAGAAGTTATCTTCGAGAAGTAGGTATTTGTGATGAAAACTGGCTTGATCTTGTCCAGGATAGAATACTATTCGAACCTTTTATTACTGCGGCGATGAACTTAAACCATAGAGTAAGTACGTAAGATCTTCATTTAATAAAGTACCCTTGGGTACAACTTCAATGATGTAAATTATACCCAATCCGAAGTACTAATGTAATTTTCTATACCTCGATTCGGAAACCTAAACCGAACAGCAGGATGTAAGCTCCATTCCGGTATGATTAAATTAACTGTTTTGTATAAATATTAGTCTACGTTGTTTATAATTATATTATAAATAATGTTGCGCATTGGTTAAAATATTAAAAATGGTCTTCTATAACTAGCATTTTATTTTATCATGTTTGCTGGTGAAGTTTATCATAGAAAAGATTGTACCTTGATTCATTACTGTATTTACAATTTATACCAATAAGGGGCTCATATCTATCTGCGCTTCCTGGAACTACCTTCTTTTAGTTCTACATCATGGCTATCGAATATTATTTTCTTTTCTTCAAGCTACGACAACAAATTAAGTTATTTTAATCCTTTCATCTCACTTAGTTTTCTTGATTTCAACGATTATATGATGTAACCATAACTAACTACGCAAGCATAGACATCTGTTGACCAGCATGTTTACAATGATGGTTTTTCAGTTTCTTAAGCACTGAATTTTCTGTAATTATTTTTCGTTTAAGAAATTGTTTATGAGAAACTTGATACTTTTTCATAACTCCTATTTGAGGATTTGTAACTGGCGAATGCTTATTTAAAGATTTCTCGTTGCAGCAACATTTTTTTCTGTATATTTTGTAAGTTCCTACCATATACATTGTCAGGGATGTAAATAAGTATGGATACAATTAAGTTTGGTTAACTGGTAAAATTGACGCCGGTTTTCGATTAATTTTGCCTGGATAAAAAAAGATTAAACTAGTGTTGCCAAATCATAGGATATGTCCCATTTGTGGGATCATTGTGCAAGAACTAACACGTCCTCAGGAATGTGGATTCTTTTTCAACAAAATTTCTCAAATGTAAGAATTTAGAGTTTCAGTTTGAACTAAAACTAAAAGTAGTTGTTGAAGTTACTATCGTACAACAAATTTTGCTCAATGTCATTCCATTCCCATTAATAAGTAATTGTGTTGGTTTAAAGGCATCCATGACAAACGTCCACAACGCATTCCCAAATATTTTGTTTTGTTAACTATGTTGAAACGAGAAAGTTCGATGGGAGTTGAATTTTGTTTGTGCGTGTGTTCTATTGTTTATGCGTTTGTACTAAATTATATGAATTGTAACTGCTTCTAAGTGGATAGCATGTATTTGGATGATCACCATGCCATTAACTGCTGTAATAGAAACCTGATATGTCACCTGGAAGTAGATATGCTGATAAGTTGGTTTTCTCGAACGTATTGTATGGATCTATATGCGAGAAACAGTACAAAAGCTTGTATAAAAAAAGAAAATATTTTAAAATTGTTTTTACTTTAAGGAGAAAATTTTTCCTTTGACAGAATGGACGATGTTGAAAGAATTGTTTGAATTGAGAAATTAGGAGGAAACGTGAGAACCCCGATAAAACCCACGCAAACATTGTTTGTCCACCTCAATGTTCACTCGGCACGAACCGGGATTGAACCGACAACCACACGCACCAGAGGGGAGTGATCTACTACTAAGTCATCGCTGTCCGAGTAAATTATAGTGTGTAGTAATATGGAATGGGTACTTTATTAATGTACTACCTGTAGAATACATGCATATGAAGTAAAACAATTGTACTCGTTTTTTTAATGTACCGTAATGATCAATGGAACGAAAATATAGATTTGACGTTTCTGACCCTCTTCTTGACCAATGTGTCATTTCTTAATATGAGTAAATATATATATATATATATATATATATATATAAAAAGACTTGAAGGAGCTAACTATGGTATGTTATTATAAATGGGAATACATCCATGTTAACTAGGCCCTAGTGAGAGGTACTGAATAGATTACTCCAGTGCCTTAGATGTTCCTCTTGTCTGTTCCGGAGAATTACGAAATAGTAATAATCATGTAGTTTTGTTTTGATTACCCGCAGATCTCATTTTGATTACAAGACGAATAGAGAATTAATACGTTCATGAAACATTTTTTGAGTTCCACACACTTATACCCGGAAGGAAGAGGAATATAAAGGAATTAGATAATTCAGCCAAACTTCTAATCTCGACAGAAAAGCGTATTTAAGTCTACGTGTTCGTATAATAAGTAGATATATATAAATAACAATAGTCTGGACTTCGGAATTCTAAATATATAAAAATAATATCCACGGTTACCGCACGAAAGGTATTGCATATTCAATATATTTTTGTAGAATGTTTATTTTACATTAAATGTGTTGAGCGAGCACACTCAAGTCTATTCTATTATTCCGGAGAGCTACTAGGAAGTTAGCAGTCAGGCTTTGAGCCAGAATGTTTTCCTGTTTTTTGTCTGGTAAAAATAAGGACAATACTATCCGATTTTTTTTGTCTACTGGTTATTATATTTGAATTTGAATCAACACTTGGGTGATACGAGTCATGTTACCGACTATGATGACTGGGATTGTTACAGTTGCACTGTGCGAATACCCGTGTAGTAATAGTAAAAGGCCGTGAGAGGAAGAAAAAACTTTTGTTACACTGGAAACTGCTCGCTGTGGTACATCATCCCTTCGGCATCTAACGAACTTAAAAACTAGTTGATTGTTGGCTCGTAAATGAAAGAATGTTGCGAATAGTGCTGAAAATAATATGAGAAAACCAAGCTGGGTGCCTTCCTAATACCAATGCGAAACCAATAGACCACGGTGACTGATTGCTTCAAATGCTGAAATTATATACAGATAATAAACAGTCACACCTGTACTAGTATTGAAAGTATGTAGAATATATTTACTGTTTGTATATGATAGAAATGCGTAATGTGAACAGTCCGCCATTAGAATTTGTTTGACCCAAAATTACAAACCGTTTTACCATGTCTAAATAAGGGTTGTGACCTGTAACTTTTCTGGATTATCGTGAATCTGAATATGTGCTTCCTGTGTTATAAAGATTTTTAAATGTTGAAATTACTGACAGCAAACATTACGTATATTAAAAAGTTACGTCACCTGGAAACTTTAGTTTATTTTTCGTACCCATTGTAACAAAAAAAAAAATATAATTCAATACAAACATACATGGTGTTTTTATATCTGTCTTAAATTTGCTTCATTGACAAGGTAATCGTTATTCGTAACAGCTACGCACGATATGCAAACTTAAACATAAAAGAACAGCTATGCGAAACTTGAAGTTGTTATTTTAATCTTACAATTGCGAGACTTGCGATCTGCGCAAGTGTAGCTCAATTTCGTGCAGCTAGCAGTATACACATTGCATTCATGATACATTGTGGACGCGTAAAATGCTATAATAATTGTGTAGGATTGGAAATCTAAATTATAAAACTAGAGGTTTTACATCAATCTGAAATTTTAATTGAAATCGTCTGCAAACACAGATTCTTGAAAGAAAGAACAACTACACATAAACAGACTACAATCGATGCAAAACTCATGCATTTTCTTTTAAAAATAAATTAGCAATTGAGTACCTTACTTAAACATAGTATTAAAGTCTCGGTTGTCATTTTAGAACATACATAAAACAGAAAGAAACTCATTAGGATTCCCAAGGACGAGTGAGAGAAAACAATAGCGTTAAATAAAAATAAAGAGGAAAAAATATAGAGAACTCTAATGGATAAAAAGAATATTATTTTTTGTGAAGCAACACCTGATTTTAAAGTAAAAACTGTGCATGTATTTTTTTTGGTAAGACTAATGGTTACAGTAAGCCAAATGCGAGATGGAACAAAAAATGTAATATTTCTTCATCATTTAGTATTTTCCGGACAGGAAGGAATAATCAGGTTTTATTTTTTATATTGGCTAGTCTAATAACGTTAGATTTACGCCCTTCAGATTCGTCCATTAGTAACTAAAATTCACACCCATGCCCCTGCAGGGATTCAAACCCGGGATCTTCGAGTGGTTAGCCTACCATTTAATAAAAATGGTTTATGAAATTCTTTAAAAGGCTCTACCAACCTTAAGCGATAGCAGCGTCGTCAGTGTGAGAGTGGAAGGATTTGAAATCGACCTGCACACTTGCGGTTGAAATGGTCGAGTTAAGAACACATGTGTTTTGATTTTTTCCCGCACGAAATCATAGTTTTAATTGCAATTCGAACACTCAAATTCTTTGTAACAATTATAGAAAAGACGATGTAGTTGTATATCTTTAAATTGACTGGAAGCTTATGGTTCAAAATAATATAGTATAGTAATATTGTGTGGTAAATTCTGCGAGCAAGAAAGAAGGTAAAATGTGGTGTACAGTCTTAAATCTGGAAGGGAAGTAAAAACCAGAGGTGAAAATGTAACATATAATAATCTAAAATCGAATCTAAAAATTAGGATTTAAATTGCGAAATTGGTTGATAAAATGGTGTATTAGTGAGTAGAACTAATTCTAACTTTGGTTTCCTTTCGGTGAAGAATTAGTCCTTATAAAGACAGCGATAAAAAGAATTAATTAAAGTTTCTGGATAGTACAAAAATTAAATAATGTTCTCGTGAGAAATAATGAGTGCTTAAAGAATATATTTATCAATTTAAAGTAACGTAAAACATAATAAAAAGCTTTAACCTTTATTTTGTAATTAAATAAGATGACAAGGTTCTGTAAAGGAAAGTAGTACAGTTGAAGTTTTGTGTAGAGCTAGTTCTTAGGGTTCGTTTTTCGTGTCAGTCGAAGTAAGTTTTATTTTGTTTTCCCTCGAATGATCTGCTGTGTTTGAAAAATGTGCAATGCGAAATATGGTTACATTTAGTCAAGTTGGGATTGCTGATTGAAGATTTTCCTGTTAAGGATTGTATGTCGTGTGCAAGGCAAGCTTCTTGATTGAAGGAAAATAAGGGTAGGTGTTGTGAATGAGATATGGTTTCTCAGTGAAGTTAATATTTCTGAATGAAGGTTGGTAAAGTGGAACGGAGAGGTGCAGTCAGGTTGTGAATACTCAAGCATCGGATAAAGGCTATTTTTGGTTAAGTTATTAATTTCTCTCTGCGTCAGTGGCCTTGTAATGTTGTAGGTATTGCGTGAGCTTTGAAATAATTAAGTGAGTCAATATTAAAACTGAGTGAACATCGTATACGTGTGAGCTTTAAATGTTTTGGGGTCATATTTTGATATTACGCATTTGTTCTAATATAATAAGTCAGGTTGGTGACGTCTTTTTTCTGAGTGAATGTTGAGGTTCGATACTAGTGATTACCTGCTTTTTCTGGTATTTCTTGGATTTTTGGAGTGATTGAGAGTGAGCGAAAGCGGGTTAGTGAAATGTGCGTGTTGAAATTTATTGTTCTTTGGATACTCCGTGTATTGTGGTAAGGTGTGATAGGTGTGGGATGACTTGATGTTGGTGTTTCCTTGTACCTTGATTTTGCGTAGGCGGGTTAAATTTTTCATAATAGAAGTGTCGAGGAGATGATTGTGGTTCTATGCTGAGATCGGTGAGGTTTGAAATTTCGATTCCTAGTTGCAATTTACCTTGAATAGTTGGAATCAAGGTTTGGTGTATGTGCTTAGGTTGAGTTGTGACAGTGTTTCATTTACTAGCCGATAATTGAGAAATTTTTAGTTATTTAGTTAATGATTTAAGAAGTAAAATTAAATAGAATTAATAGTGGTAGGCGAGAATTGGAGTTAATTTTAAAATTAAGGATTCCCGTAAATGTAACATTTTGCTTTCCCATGTTCAGAGGGTAAGACTCAAAATTTATGAGAGATGTAATTGAATTTTATTTACTGTGTCGAGAAACTGTTAACAGATTTATTGAATTAAATCAAGAAGCGTTAGATAATCGATATTTTCGCGTCAGTGTCAGATGTTAGAATTTCGACCTACTCTTCGATGATCCAGAAAGGCTGTTTGATCGAATGCCGAAGTATAATTCGAAAATTCTGTTATGGAATTTCAATGCAAAGGTACGGAGGGAAGAGAAATATAGACTTAACATAGGCAAATACAGACTTCACGAAATCACCAACAGCAATGGAGAAAGATTGATAACTTTCGCGATTTCGAAAAACCTGCTGGTAAAGAGCACGTACTTTGAACAGAAAGACATACACAATAGAGTGGGCCGAAAAATTAATATTTTTCTTTCAAGTCGTAATACGCGGAAAAGTTGCGAATTGGGGAAACCAGAAAAAGGTGAAAAATTGGTTTCGGTCTCGGTCTCGCATGTCCTCTAAAGTTTGTCCAAATTCGGAAAAATATATTTAAGATAACTTTTACTATTACTTAACTTGTCAATATTTAAATGTAATAACTACAGTCGATCCTTACTGGAGCCGATAATAATTTAAAGAAAAGAATGGCTCAAATCGGTTAAAATATTTTAAATTCTTATTCATTCTTTCACACATTACTACTTTCACCCTCTCCCGGATTACGTTTCCCAGGTTCTCACAACAAAACATCGTTTTGGACTGATGTTCGTATAGCATTAATTTATCTTGTTGCACTGCAGTGTCCTCCAAAGCTTAAAAAAGAATATGTAATATATTAAACAATGCTTTTTTAGCTGCAAAAACTTGCTGGAGAGCCCAATGCAATAGTTTTACAAATGAAACTAGGAGCTTGTATATTTGTAATCATCTGCAGCATCGGTAATGCCACATTGCTTCAAAGGTAAGCATTTCGTTAAATCTATAGTTTTTATTCAATTAGGTCAAAGTAATTATTTACGTCATACGGCCTTAGGCTCGTATACTGTTTCCAATAATTATTAAATGGTGTAGAGCGCTATCTCTGGAGCAAAAATAATTAAAGCAAATAGCAAAACAGTGGTCCTTTAACCTTTATACACCGGATAGGAATTTCAAGAAAATCGTAGACCTACACGTTGGCAGCCCTAGTACCCCTTGTAATTGTCACAGGGACATGAACTATACCTCATTTGAGAACTAATGGCACACACATTCCAACGAGATAACTTTTGTGCCACACCCGTGCTCAATCCGTAGAAGAAGAAGAAGAAGAAAATAAAAAATGTATAAAATATGTTGTTTCTTTTAATTTGTGGGAGGCTGGCAATACTGTTATTTTTAGTACGCAAGAAAACAAAATTCTCACATACACGCCAGATATTGGGAACAATCATATAAAAAATGAAGGGCGTAGGGGCAATAGAAAGGGAGAAAAAATTCGGAAAGTCGTACCTTGTATTGTCACCCTGTATATTTTGTTTTGAAGGACTATTGCATACCCTTATTTATAACATCGACCCTAATTGTCACAGAGACATGAACGATACCTGGTTGGAAAGCCTAAGGGACACAGATTCCAACGAGGTAACATTTGTGCAAAACCTGCCCAACCCGTAAAAGATGAAGAAGAATAAATTTTAAAAAAAACATGTTTCTTTGGCTTTGATGGGACTCTGGCAACACTGTTATTTGTCGTAAACACCCATTTACCCCTCGCACCCAATGGCCATATACAGGGTATCACTAGTTAGTTTTTTTCATTTATCTCTATTGATACCAATTTTTATGCTTGTAGCTCTTTTGGGAGGGGAAGTTGCCCCCATGTACTGAGGGGGAGGGGGAACAAAACCACAGAACATTGCCCCTGCCCCTCATCCGTGGGACCCTTAAGAATTACTAATTGACCATAGTAAATATCTAGATATGTTTGATTATTTTATGTGGTTCGTAATAAATATTACGTGATATTTATTCAAGTATACCGATGCACGTACTACAAAGAAAGGAACAGAAGTAGTGTTGAATATACCCATGAAAGAAAGAGAAATACTAGTAGATATATTTCTTGGCAGTGTTCTTTTCAAAATTTTCATCGGGAAGAAATTGTGCAATTTGTGGAAGATTAAATATTGAAGAAAATATAAGTACATTGGAAACTTGTATCCATATTTAAGTTTATTAAAACAGGCTAACTCATGATTTTATTTTAAAACATAAAATAAACTTTGCAGTTTCGGTATTTTATTGACACCTTCTTAAGATGAGACACTTGATGAGATGATCAAAGTTCGTGGCCCAAAGGCAACGGTCCCTAGTCAACTAGAATGTTATAACAAACTTATGACATTACCCAAGGAAGATTAAGTCGAGGTTCGAGAAATAATGAAATAAATAAATACCTAATAGACAAAAAAATATACACAACTAACTAAAAATAAACAAATAATAAATAAATAAATAAATAAACAACAAGAAGATATCTTACCAAAAGTAAGATATTAAATAAACAAATAAATAAATGAAAAGTGGGTCTACAGAGCGCCCTCTTCCCGCCTCGAGTCAATTCTCGTTCACGTAATATTGCAATTACAAGGTTATTATAGCGTTCTGTTTGACCAGGACGTGGCATTGGTACGACTAACATTGACTAGTTGCTGACTAGTTTGTCTTACAGGTTGATTCCTATGTAAACATACCAAGATAAAAGCCAAATGGACTAACTATTAACGCATGAAGGCAGAATATATTTTAAGAAAATTGAGTCTTGTTACTATGGACATGGTGTATGATGAGTTCTGTTGAGGTCAAAAGCATGTAGAATTTTCCACTTTCGGATAGAATTGGTCTGTTCTTGATCACTTCGTTAGAATGTGGTTTAATTATTTTACTTTCAAACGTAAGAGCTCTTCCAGCACCACAACTACAACTGTCCCAAATATGGAGAGCATTGGACCAAGAAATATCTTAGGATAAATTTTCTTTTTTTTTTCTTTTAAAGTACAAAGTGAATGTATAAGTACATTGCTCACTCAATTGAGCGAGTTAGATAAAAAGTAACTCTACAGACTTAGTACTAAATAATTGATAGTCATCAGAATTTAGATACAAACACTTATTTAATTTTGATTTATTTTGCAATAGGCAACTACTAGCAACAAACAATATGTGAACCGTTCAATAAAATGTGTGTGCACTACAAAAATACCTAATCTCTTTTACATGTTATAATTGTGGTACGTACTTTGCCTTGCACCATCAGGCAAGCACAATTAACAACTGTTCGTAATGAGGCCCAACATGCAGAGTTACTAGCATAAATTTCGATTTGTTTGATATATTACTCTATCAAATTTTTACAGTTCAAAAACAGCAAAATTAACGAGCAAAATAGCTCATCATACAACTGGAGTACATCGTGTATAGCCTTAAGAAATTCCTAAACAAACACGTCGCGAAATTATTCATCAACAAAGTAAATCAAAGATCAGATAAAGATAGTTAGTATGAGATACTTTACGTCTTGTTTTCACTAAGAAACCACATAACCCAACTAATCGTTAAATAACACCAAAAAATTTCAAATGGTGCAAAAAAAATTCTATGTGATCACTCGAGTTTACTTTAAACTCTTTTAGAGAACATTGGCTCAGGCTGTATGGATGATGATGGGATGAATTGGTGGAAAGAATAAGGTGGAAGGAAATGGGAGCATTGTTCATCACAATCCCTACATCGCATGAGCAGATATCGATTCGACGACTCCTAGCACCAGAACTGAGCGCTTCAATAGCTTTTCTCTTTAGCAGCCTCTACGTAACCAATGTCTTAAATAGTTTCTATTTCTACTCCTTTATATCTGAAGTATTTTTCATCTATTATCTAATCTCTTCAACGCTTCGTCATTCTTCTCCATCCAGTTGATTTTGTCCATTCTCCTTCCTCTTTATATTTCGAAAGCTTCCATTTGTATATTTTCAGTATAGACCCAACATGTAGTACTATAAACTATTTATTTATTTGTATTTATGTAAGTCCTAAATGTCACTACGAAATCATCGTTAGAGACACATAAAGGCGGGACAAAATGTGATTTGTGAGATCTATAAGTAGTGACATGTTTGAAATGTACTCTCATGTCCCAAGCTGTGATATGTAACTGTAAAGTAGTTATTTATTTTCTTAGAAAGTTTACGTTTTAAAAAGCTATTAACATAATAAAAAACTTACTTTGTTTACCATTTCCTAAAAAGTTGATAACATTTACTTTCTCCTGTGTGTGTGTTTTTATACGCAAAGTATTCGTACTAAAAAAGAACGGACTATGTCGCTCTTCGCTTTGACAGAAGAGAAAAAATTTGAATTTTATCGTTACAGTGCTTTCGAACTTTAATTTAAATGCCTTTAGGCAACTTTGGCTCAGGCCGTATGGATGATAGGATGATTGCTGGAATGAAACAAAGTGGGAGGAAAGGGGAGTAACCCATGCGCACGGTGTTTGTCCACCACAAAGCCCACATCGCACGAGCAGGGTTTGAACCGACGAACCCAAGCGCCAGAGATGAGCGCTCTAACAATTATTATTATTGTTTTTATTTAAGTATAACAAAAGTTTACATAACTATAAACTTTGATCAAAACTAGAAACAGAAAGAACGAGAAAAACTCGATGAACAATTATTATACAGAAAATCAGTTAGAAATCAAAACACTGAAATCTCTCCTGTATGTTGGAATGTAGAATAAATTTAAATCTCAATCCTTATACTGACAGTAGGTTAGGGTGTCTCCCATGTGTATCAATATACTCAGTATAAGACGATTTAAGAAACAACCGCAAAAGAAGGCAATTTCTTTAGAATATAGCCCGTATATATTGAGCCACATGTTTTTCACGTTCATCAATGTAAATATTAGCGTATTGTAGTTGGAATTGAGAAATATATTTAGTTATGTTTAATCATTCTTGTTTCGTAACTAGTATTTTCATAGTCTGAGCTGTTAGCCACATCAAAAATATCAGGAAAATAATGGAATTCGAAATATCTTAGGAAGGATTCAAACGATTTATTTTTATATTGATCCCCGTAATCTTTTCAATAATTTGAATATATTTTTGCATAATACTATCTTTGTGTACATGCTATCAGTCTATGCCAAATAGAGTTGACCTTTTTTACATCATGGGAAAAGTTTGTTTAGTATTATTATTAGTATATTATATAAGATTTGGTTAGTTGGAAAAATGTTGTAAATAAATAATCTGAAAATGTAAGTTATGTATGTCTGGTTGAACTAATAAGTTATGTAAATTCTCCCAAACTAAAGGCCAGCGAATACTTATTTTTGTTGGGATGTCTAAACAATGGGTTGTCGGATTTATGTATGTTAACTATTTGTAAAATTGTTTAACTATCATTTTTCTATTCAAGTTTCTGCCACCATAGATTATGTCACTTGAATAAAAGTGTCTACAAAGTATGGTATTCGTTTACTAAAGTTTTGGATATTAAATGGAAAATACGATCGCAATGTTGTGCATAACATTCATTATAGTTTGCTGGTCAAAAGAAGGTGTCATGTGACAAATTATATTTAATGTTCGATTCAAGCGTAACGCTGCTTCGTGCGAAGTGGTATTTTTCAAATGTAAAACACAACTCTAGAATATGCCGTTTTATGCTTAAAATGTATATTCACCATATAAAATAATATAATATTCTCTTGAGTATCGACAGATTATCAGGCTGAAAACATCTACACCTGCCAGTATCCGTTCAGCTGTGATTCGATCTCTTCGGAGAGAGGTCCTTGAGTGGAAACTGTTCTTCTCTGGGCGGGACTACATACACACTTGTGTTCGTATGTCTCACTGAGATGTCAGCCGAGAGAACGCGTCTCCTGCCTGGGAGGACGTTCTCTTCGATTGATCTCTCCCCATTGTCAATCACCGACAACACCATTGGAGTTGTAAACAGTACCGCTGTTGTTGAGACATAACTGTTCATCCTCTGCCTGGACTACGTGGCCGGGAGGATTGCTGTCTGTAGAACACGTTATACTTGCATTCTTCACTCTTTCGTAACAGTTATTTATTATTTAACACAGTACCAACAGTGTCCATAACAACGATGACAATTTATGCTTCTCCCTCGACGAAGTGTGCCACAAGCAACGAACCAATGTTATTATTTAACATTATTTAACAGAGGACTCGCGCGATAGTCTGCGAGTCCCCTCCAGTACGATTCTGGATCCTTTAGAATCCTATTCTTCCACTGTACTCTTCATATACGAGATCAACATACCAACTTGTTGATGTCGACTTGGTAGAAATCATATCCCTGTTCATTGAAACCCTTCGTGGCAGCTTTCTTGACTTCATCGTTGGACGAGTATCGTGTTCTAGACAAGTGCGCTTTCAGCTGGGAAAAAGCGGAAAGCTCGTTTGAGAAATAAGTCCGGGTTGAATGAGTCCACACTGTCCACACTAAACCCTTCAACAATTGTAGAGTCTGGCGGGCTGTTTGGGCTCTGGAAGTTTCTTGAATGAAGATGACACTTTCACTCAACATCTGATGAAGTTATATGACTGCATTCATGTGGTACAATACCGAGCAACACCCATGGTCTATGAACGAAAATCGTATTATATCTCGCGTATATGGATTGTTGCTCCTCCAAGTAAACCAATCAAGTAAACCAATCAAGCTCATATTTTGTTTATTCTCGTAGTGCTTCTTGTAAACTTTTTCCTATCTACCCATGTGCGTTTCCTTTTTGGGATGACGACAATTAGAATGCGAAAATATGATGCTATCCATTGTGTGCGAAATAGGGCACATATGTGTGCGCATATCTTCTGGTATGTATCTGATTCGTGAAGGCTTCTCCTTTTAGTTTACAAAGGATTACCAAAAGGTTGAAAAACACTGATTTAAATTTTTCCTTTGCTTTGCGATTTCATAGGTTACTTTATTTATATATAACATGACTAATGTAAGGTTTAACTACTTTTAAAATTAACGTTTCACTTTAGTGTTAGGAAGAGCTGCTGGGTTCGATACACGCTAAGAATACAAGTTAAACATAGTAGCTGGGATAATACCAATAACGCAGAATTTGCGATTTCGATCGGTGTTATTATCCATTGCATGTTAGTATTGAATGGCAAACACTTATTTATATGAATGTTGATATTGATCCCTACAGGCAGAAATGTTCTGTTTTCATAAACGTAATTACTCACATTTTTACTGCAGTTTTAGAAAAAGAAACTTGAACCTTGATCTGATAGTGAGTCATCCTTCCATTGTTAAATAGATCTTTATCAACTCAGAATGAGTAACAAGCAATATTTCAGCTTATTCAATCTCAAATTTTGGCATCAATCTGGAAATCAACTTTGAAATTAAACAAATAGACCATAATGCATAGAGAACTGTACAGGTGTTGTAATGGTGTCACCGTTTCCCATTATGTTGAGAGTTGTCTGGGGTGAAAATATTAATGCATGTGAATGGTTTGTTGCTCGATATAAGGAACAAGTACATGTTGGAAACAGAACCATTTAACTCAATATGATACCAATTTAATAAAGAACCAATTTTGTTCTAAGTCCACGTTTTATTGTTGCGGGTTGTCAGTCCACTCATCACTACTAATGATATACAAGCGTCTAAATATCTCAATGACAACACGAAATTAATCGCAACACACACAATCTCTCCTGAGTACATTTCACGAGTTTCAAGAATTAATCCTCCCCCAAAGTAACCTACATTTCATTCTCGTTAGCGAAACTTGGGCCAAGCCAACTTTAAGTGACGATCTTTATCATATACCCGGGTTTAATTTAATTAGAAATGATAGGATTCTGAAAGGAGCAGGCGGAGTTGCCATATACATCAATGAACAAATCGAAGCAAAAATTCTCGCTATGTCGCCGCCTGAATATGATTTTAGCTCAGAGTACATTATATTAGAATGTCGGATCCGCAACCAACCTGTTCTAATCAGCGTAATCTACAGACCCCCTCGGGCTAACTTCCAAAACTTTGAAGATGAAATCTCACAGTTTTTGCCATTTTATGAACACGCCCTGATCCTTGGTGATATGAATGTTGATATGACATCTTTGAAAAAAGAAAGCGAAAATTTTCGTGATATCATATCCTCTCTGGGTCTCTCTATGTGTTTCTTAAACCCCACCTTTCACACAACTACTTCAGCGACCCTCTTAGACTTGATTTTGACTAATAACATTCAGAAAATTCTCCATCACGGGCAACTTTCTATTCCGGGAATATCACGCCATGATATGATATTTGCTTGCTACTCTCTAAGATTTGAATGTAAACGCATGTCAAAATTAATAACCTATAGAGATTTCTCTAAAATTAATGACGCTGCTTTACGTGCTGACGTATCA
Organism: Lepisma saccharinum; assembly: GCA_022664845.1. Lineage (NCBI taxonomy): Eukaryota > Metazoa > Arthropoda > Insecta > Zygentoma > Lepismatidae > Lepisma > Lepisma saccharinum. The sequence goes on along the minus strand of JAGDQP010009710.1, from coordinate 43,279 downwards.
AATGTCCCCTGGAATGTAATGTATAATAGTCCCTCAATAGATTACCAGTTACAATTTCTAAACGATTCATTAATGAAAATACTAAACAAACACGCCCCTCCCCTTACTAGACGCGTCTCCCATCGCCCATGTCCTTGGATAACCGAACAGATCCGTAATCTGATGTCTGCACGGGATGCTGCCTACAGAAGGTACATAAGAGCCCGAAAAAGAAACAATGAAAATATGCAGAACCACTTCGAAACATTTCGGATTTTACGAAACAAGTGCACTCAGTTAGTTAGAAAATCGAAACAAAACTTTGCGATGCACATAATAGAGAATACGACTAACCAAAGAGAAATGTGGCACAAGCTAAATTTGTTGGGTATTAAAGGAAAGAGAATAAAGCAACAAATTAGTAATAAATTCACGCCAGATGAGCTCAACAATAATTTCGCTAATATAAAACTTACAAATTCAGTCAAATTCAACTTATCTGATACAAATAACGCAAATCATCAAAATACTCTAAATGAATTTTCCTTTGAATGTATTGGCCCTGAAACAGTTAAAAAAGCTATATACAGGATAAAATCATCTGCTGTAGGCAACGATCAAATTTCTATTCTTTTTATAAAAAGGATCCTACCATATATTATAAATCCAATAACCAATATGTTCAATCTCAGCCTCATGTCTGGTACTTTCCCATCTGACTGGAAAATAGCACAAGTATTAGCATTCCCCAAAACACAAAACGTATTAAATGTGGACGATTTTCGTCCGATCAGCATCCTTCCCGCCCTCTCAAAGGCGCTTGAATACATTGTTAGCGACCAAATTCGGACACACCTAACAGAATACAATTTAATGGATCCACTTCAATCGGGATTCCGCAAATATCACAGTACGACTACTGCTCTAGCATGCATCACGGATGATATAAGGCTGGCACTAGATAAAAGAGAGATCACCTATCTTACGCTTCTAGATTTTTCTAAGGCATTTCAGTCAATTGACCACAAAATCTTACTGCGGAAATTATCTCATTTTTTTAATTTTTCCCAGGGAGCTGTTAGATGGGTGAAAAACTATTTGTGCGATAATAAACAATTCGTAAGTATAGCTGGTAAAAATTCCTCACTGCGCTACCTAACTTTGGAGTACCCCAAGGAAGTGTCCTGGGACCACTTTTATTTTGTATGTATGTAATTGACCTCCCATATGTCCTCTCACACTGTAAATATCACTTGTACGCTGACGATTTCCAAATATACATTTCATGTCACCCACAAAACCTAGAAACCACAATTTCCAAATTAAATGAGGATCTTCAAAAAATCAGCGAGTGGTCATCTAAAAACAGGTTAGTAATTAACCCAGTAAAATCTAAATGTATACGTATATCGTCCAACCAACTAGCTCAGTACATGCAAAAGGATAATCTCCCAGCAGTATGTCTAAACCAGACTGTTATACCCTATTCTACGACAGTCAGAAACCTCGGTGTAATCCTAGACGAGCGACTAGAATGGAAACCACAGATCAATGCAATGTGCAAGAAAGCATTCTCGTCCCTACACTCACTCACTAGACTTAAACACTTTTTGCCCACCCACATCAAATCAATTCTAGTTAAGTTACTGGTATTCCCTCATCTGGAATATTGCGATGTGATTCTAACCAATCTCAAGGATGAACTAGCCAGGCGACTACAGCGCGTACAAAATGCCTGTCTTCGATTTATTTTCCTTCTCAAGTACTCAGACCACCTGACTCCATCCTATAGACAATTGTCAATGCTAAAACTTAATGAAAGACGCAACTTCCATAGACTAACACTTCTTTTCAAAATACTTCGCCTTCAGCAACCTTCTTACCTGCACGAACGCTTTCAGACCCTTAGCTCCTACCACGATCGTAACACCAGGTCAAGGGCAAGCCAATTACTCTCAGTCCCTCATCACTCTTCTTTCTCCTATTCCAAATCGTTTACTGTTTCCACCGTCCAAGCTTGGAATGATCTTCCGCCCGAAACACGACAACTACAGTCCATCTCAACGTTTAAGAAGTCGATTACAGACCTGCTTCATTTAAATTCCTAGTCTTTACACACTCGACGATGAAATAAACAATAAAAAAAAAAAGGATAAGATTAAATACACAGCTCTTTTTAAATGTTCTGGTGTTATTTTTGTATATTTTTTAGTTATTGTTATTAGTAGTAGTATCATTATCGTTGTATATCCATATATATTATCAGCATTAAATTGTAAACAGGCTTAAATTTTCTGTAAAATGTTAACATGTGTGTGTGTGTGTGTGTGTGTGTGTGTGTGCATTGTGTCTGTTTATGTTTTTTTTCTTTGTGTAGTTATGTGTATTCATTTAGTGTTTATTCTTTTTCTTAATTATTATCAAATTATACTAGTATTAATATTGATAGCTTATTTAGATTTTGTATGTACATGGTTGAGTGGAAGAGAAGGCATTTGTGGCCTTAACTCCGCCATGGAAAATAAGTCAATAAATAAATAAATAAATTAATTAATTAATGAACAGGTTTCAATCAAAATCGCAAGATGAGAGTTAACTACTACAAATGAAATAAATGGGCACAAAAATCACACCCACTGTGCTGACTAAACACAATGAATAACAATTAAGAAAACCATTACAGAACGAATGAGCCATAACACACACACACACACACACACACTGAGACATCTTAAAATTGTTTTATAAGCCACAACATGCTCTGCAGCAAAGTACGAAAAAAAAAACAGCTCGTATAGATTTTTTCAGCAGGCACTAAATATTTAACCTTGGACAAATTTGGTTAAAATTGCGGTAAAACTTGGATGTTTGTATTTGTCCTGCTGGTTCTATTTTGAATACTGGAAACTTGAAAAGATTAGCAGGCTCTGTAAAACTTACCTTGAAGCAAACAGGATCCAAAACGTACTGTCATACAGTAAGTCGTCAATGAAGGCGTGTGATAAGCAGATACTTTGCTCACAATGAGCACACTTGACAAAAGATATGTTCTCACATGAGTTCTTGTAACACTCGTCACTTATATTAGAATCAAAACAATAATCCAATGGAGACATCCAGGGCTCGGGCTCCTCATCCAAGTAGCCGCTTTTGTAAAACGCAAACCTGATAATGTTGCGAAATCGTGAGGCGCTGAATTGGAAGAGAGTGAAGGACTGCATTCGTAAAATATTATCCCGATGCCAGAGATTAATTTCTGAGGAAGTGATAACTGTGTCAGTAATGAACCCGATAAATGATTTATATGGACGGAAGAAGTAAACATGAAGTGGTTGGATGAAACCAGTGCAACCATTAGGAATTAAACGTTTGAACAGTGTTATAAGATTAGGGCATAATTCATTTGATACCTTATCATCCTTGAATTACCATTTCTTTGAATTTATCGTGAACTGCTGCATTAGGTTTCTTATAACTGGGTTTTTGCCTTTTTTCATATTCAAAGAAGATGTTTTTCGATTGAATTAATTTATACTGTGACTTGACAGATGAAAATTTCCTTCGTTTCTTTTCCGGGTTCTCATTGTGTGTTCAAAACATGTAAGCTGCTTCTTTATAATCATCGTCCAAGATTTTTTTTTGAAGGCTGATATTCTTCACCTGAAGAAGCTACAGGTGTCGGAGACTCTTGATGTGTTTGAGAACCTTGCAATGGACTTGGCATTTCCTCATCAAAGACGTCATCACCGTAGTCTCCATCACCGCTTTCATCTCTGTCACCAGCAAATCCAAGATTTCTAACTTCTTCTATGATTTCCATCTTGTCCTCAAGTATCTCCACTATTTGTTTGTACAATGAATCTTCATACCTATTCATTATCCTATTAACAAATCCATATTTCTCATACAGAGCATGAACGATAGCACCTGCTTCCATTTTCTGGAACGAAAAGGAAAAATAACTTTTACTGACATGAATAACAGGAGCAAACATGCTCAAGGACATTCATACACGAAAAACAGAAAGCGGGAGATCAGACAGAGAGAGGGATATCATTCTACACATTACATTAATTGGGAGCAACTTACGACGTATTACCATCGGGATAATCAGCAAAACATAGACATCACAAGCAGCTAAATTCGCTTTCTATTTGAACTTTGACCCGCCATAACCTTATTATTTCTGGAGCTCTGCAGCTAGGATTTCACAGGTGTACTATACTCGTCACTAGTTTCAATTTAAGGTATCACTTGATGAGCAACTCGAGTCCTCACTTCGGGTACTTTACTTGCTAGAGCAAGTTGAATATTTAATTGTAGACATTCTCTAGAACACAGATAAGAGTTACGCAATATCATCGCGGGAGTGCCAGAAAGACAAATTTCTTGCCTTTGGTTTACAAATCAGATCAGCATTTGCCATCCATTGATCGACAACACATTTTGCGTGTATATAATGATTTTTTCTCCTCTGGATGCATTAACATCATACTCTCACTCTTACGGGTTGGTTTTGACCAGATAAAATTAAGAAATTATACAAAAGCAGGGTGATCCATTACCATTAGATAAATAGCATAAACGTCGGTATGACTATTTGAATAAGTACTAAAACGCAAAATCTCTACATTGAGAAATTTACGCGAAAATATGTTTCAACGTGAATTTGCACTAGTGTACAGATATCATGTTAAGGTGACGGGGCTGCATTTAAGAAAGAGCATAAGGGGCACGTAGCCTGGTCGCCGGAATGGGGGCACTGATAAAAGGTAAGACATATGAGTAATACAAAGGAGGCACAAATGGGTGCTAAGATGGCTGTCTCGAAGAAAGAAATGAATCATGAGTTATGACAGGCACCCAATAAATTGTAATAAAATACAGTGCGTCCCAGAAGAAATGTCCCGTCTTCGGGAGGTGATTGTTTAAGTGAATAAAAGGAAAACAATCCTTTGAAGAAATTTCGTAAAATGCCTAGTTTTGGAGATACAAAGTATCAAAGATAAGGCTGCATCGTTACAAGTGACGTCTTACATCGAAAAGTCATATTCGAGGTAGCACCCAATGAACCTAATTAATTTGTTTATGATTGGGGAATGTTGCTTATAAGTGATGTATATGCTTTTTCTGTTAAACTATTTAATTCTTTGAAAACAAAATTATTACGTTGTGAAACTTGTGTATGCGGCACATAAACATTACTTATATTGATGTATGTGGTACTACTTCGACTCTAAATTACAGATCCGACACTAGTTACATCTACACTAGTCATGTGTGGACATATGACTTCATTCTTATCGAAGTCGCTTTATCTTTGAGTTCATGTAGCTCCGAAACTTCGGGTAATTTTGAATTTCGTCAAACTAACTTTTTATTGCTTCGTGTAAAACAAAAGCACATCCCGAAATTTGGGTCACTATTTCAGGGGTATTCTGTATAAAGAACGTACAATAAGTATAACAAAATCTTAACTTTTTGTTAGGTTGTGTATATTTTTCAATTTTCTAATATTTTAACTTTAAGCGCAAAATAAAATATTCTCTACTGAGTTTGGTTGCACTTATCAATTTAAGAAAACACTCCTGCGTAATTTCAATAAATTTTTTTCCTGAAATTTTACGTTTACAGTATTTACGTACGAATAAATTTAGTAACAATCATAGATTTGAGAATATCAAAAGAACTCAGAAAAACAAGATCAAATTTCTTAGCATTGCACTGAGGACATTGTGCTGTTTTGTTTTCCATTCAGCAAAAACTTTGAGAAAAGAAACAGAAATGTCCTCAAAATATCTAGCTTTGCAATTGAGCATATACATACCAGGACTAAAACTAAGTTGTTAATTATCTTGTTACAATCAGTACTTGTGTTTATTTTTGGTTCCCTTATATTCATCGATTTTAGGAGCATGGCCACTACATCTATACGCCTTCTACGTAGTCTATGACACGACTTAAAAAATAACTGATTCTAGAGTATTTTGCCCTAAACTTTCTCATTTCACTCCGAGCTCTTCCAAAAATCCAAAAGGCCCTGGATAATTGGATTAGTAACCCATGTTTCTGCTCCACCAGATCAGGGCTACTCGATTTCCCGTCTGGTTCGGATTGATCCGGAAAGTGATGATGTACAATCGGAAAGCATCGTGCTGAGACACTTAAGCGACTTTATACTATCGTGTGGTTATATTTTGTTCTTCGGCTAGGCCAAAGGTTTAAGTGTCGTTTCGTACACATTGTAGTAGAGTCGTCGCGTACTGTCATAAGTGCGTGAAACGATATAGAGCGAAGTAGTAGTAAACTTAAATATATTATATATATATTTGTACTGTATCAATGGGGGTATCTGTATTATATTATTGTATATTTATTGAGTGCATTCTCAATGGCCACTTGCCTTCAGTTATGTGAGGGATCGACCATTACATATTATAGTCAAAAGAGTCTGAAAACATTGCTACAGGGATCAATTCAGTGCTTACAGAGATATCGAATTCATTTTAAACGTGATCTTAATTCTTCATAACATTACTTTTATTCAAACGAAGTCAATGTTAAATTACTGTTGGATCATCTTATCTATGAACGTTTGAGACACAAATTAACCTCTTAGAAGACCAAAACGTGTTCCAAAAGGTTACAGATTTCCACAACGTATTTATGAGATTTCACTAATAAACCTGTTCCTCAGATATTCGTTACTGTTTATTTCTTTTGAACCCGACCATGTTTTTGTTTAAGTCCAAATGCTTACATTAAACAAGATACCGCTTGGAGATGTGAGCAGGAAGGTTTGCAAATCTATCCTCGAGTTCAAAATTAATAAACTCAAACGAACATCCGAAAAAGAAAGATTTTTATTAGTATACTTCTTAGCGAAACATTTACAAATATAATAATCTGGAGCCCATAATTGAAACGGTCATTGTTAAAAGGGAATATGTTCCATTTAAAAACACGAATCACATATCCTCTTTTTTAAACGACATACTGAATTTTCACATTTCCAGTAATTTAAATAAGATGTTCAAGAAAGCTTAAATATTGAATATGTATAGAGAATTATAAATGACTATAAACGTTGATGTAGCTCTTTTTAACTGGTAATTTTGTGACTTTGTTTACTAAATGATCGTTCTTTCCAGAATTATGATCATGTTTGGAATAAAGTGTGATTAAAAATAAATAATTATTTTGGAAACAATTAGGAATAATTAGCTATTAACTGAACTATTTATATCATAATGAACAAATTAGGAATTACATATTTTCTTTGACTGTTATTTACGTCGTAAAGGTGAGAGTAAGCTTCTAAGTTCGATACCTAGAGTTTCTGTTACTGTGGACACCGAGCCCCTCAGATCAAGAGACCATGACGAAAATGTGCCAGGAAAGATATTCAAAGAAACTCAAATACGTTAACTTAGCAGCATTGCAATATCCGAGCTGATCAAAACACAATTAAAACTGTCTACTTTATGGAACGTTTAGTTAAAGTAGAAACCTTTTTGAGAACGACTGTAATTAGAACCATTTTCAATAGCGTTTGTGCTCATGGGACTAATTAAGTATTTAAAGGGGGAGAGAAATTTATAATAGGTCTATCAGACAGACAATTTGACATTATTCAATATTTCTCACTAATTTTGTGTGAGGTTTCATATTTAAAACCAGCGAATGAGAAAACACTATTTTGTGAGTGTAAAACAATTTCATGACGACGAATTCTTGCTTCATATATGGAACACAATAATATGAAACTCCTCTTTCGCAGAATTACATTCTAAACATGGCATTACGTGATAATTAATTTCAATTATAACTATAAAAGCTTTAAAATATATATATTTAATATTCTTATTCTAAAATGACTTCCCAATATACACTCTTTGATTATCAAAGATCTGCCCCCTTTATTAGCAGTATTATTCCTACAAATTTCTTAAATGTTCCCTGTTTACACGTTTTAAGTCTGAAGAAAAATATTGATAATTCTGTTAGCACTTTGATGGACTTGCGTGAGTACAGTTAACAATGTGTTATTACGAGGAAAAGGAATTAATCAGAATTATGTTCAACTGCTTATGTTAAAACAAATTTGGATCCTCGGACGTCCACAATGATAGCACAGTCATTCCTTTGAGCGTAGTTCCGTGTTAAAACTTATTGCTGTTTATTAAATTAAGGACAGTCCTTACTCAACCCCTTACTTGTTTAATATTTTAAACTACTAAAAATCTAATTGTATTATCAAAATATTTAGAAGATAGCGCACTAGTACTTACAAATTTTTATGAAATACAATGGACAGCGATCTCGAGATCTTGTCCATTGATGAATGATATGTTGTCAAAGATTATGACGTCATTATTTAATTGAAATCCTAGTACTCATTCAATTGACACGATCTCGAGATCACTGTCCATTTTATTTCATAGTAATGACTAAGTACTAATGCGACCTGCGTGTCATGGCGCGTTTTGAAGTTCTTGAAGTTTCGAGCTTCTCGCTGATGCCTTTCATATGTAGTGTAATGCATGACTTAGTTGAATTTAATAATTGATTTGTTGAGAATGCAACTGTCGCACCTCTTTTATATGTAGTGAATTTAAATATGATTTTTGAAAAGTAAAAAAAGAGGATAGGGATACGAGGGGAAAAAGGGAGGAGGAAAAGAGGTGGTTATCTTCCATTGCTGGTGAAATTTGATTTGCTTGAGATGGTAAGACCAAGGCAGTAGATGGGATTTGTTTGATGCAATATTCATTTGAAAAGCTTCTTTACATCATGACTAAGGTTCAGATGCAGTAAAGATTTGTTTTAGAATAACGATGATTATGTTGAATTTGTTAGAAATTATCTTTGAATTATAATGATGTGATATCTTGATTTATTTTTGACATACAGAAAATATTTTCTGAAGTGTATTGATGATAATATGAATCTTGTCTAAGAATGTATCGGTAGTCTTAAATTTGTTGATATCGTCACCGAGAGAGATGATCAGTTCATTGTTTGAAAGATTTTGAAAAAAAATTCAAAAAATTCTTAATGCTATCTCCAGTGTTGGAATCTGTGACTGGAGCGGAAGATTCGGCTGCAGCAATATTAGTTTTTTGGGCTCCCTGAGGAGATTGTTCAGTGGAGTTTGAATTTTTGGAATTGAGATCGGTCTTTCATTTACGAATGATTTTTTGAAGAGCTTTTCACCCTCTATAATTTGCTGTATGGTGACCACCGTAATGTACGTAGTTTCTTCTCGGTTTTTCTTAGTACATTCGGCAGTTGAATGAAGCTGGCCACATTTAACACATCTTGGCAGATTATAGCAAAATGCTTGCACATGTCCGATACGCTGACATTGGTGGCATTGAAAAACTGACGGTCCTCTATATGGTTCAACATTAACAACAAGGTGAACTTGATATCTGATAGAGAGAATTTGAGACGAATGTTCATCTTTACGAATAGTTACAAGAAATAGAGGATATCTAATTTTAGTGTTAATAGTTTTGTCCCTACCATGTAATTGAGTAACAGATACAACGGAGAAGCCTTGTGTGGCAAGGTCAGCTGAAATATGTTCAGTTGAAGTATCAATAGGCTGTTTTCTGAAGACAACTTTAGTTGTACGATCAGGCTTTTTTGATTCAGTGGCAAATTGAAGCTTTTGTTGAAGACAAAATGTTTGAATTTTATCAAAGTCATGTTTAGGTTTTCTTTAAAATTTTATTAAATCTTGATGATAGGACGATCTTTACAGAATTAATATTGGTCAGTTATGCCATATATGAATAAAGCAGGTGGATTTGGTTGACGTGGAGGTCTATCGACTTTAGGTTTATCGTGATGATCAGGCAGTTTATTAAATGAACCTGAGGCTTCAGAAGCTAACATATAAAAAGAATTTGCAGTAGTTATAGGTGAAACAAAGTCATTTACTGCTTGGAATTTGACTGTTTTCTTTGGTAGATGAAACTCATCAACATCCATGGCAGGTGGATCATTTGTCCCAGAAAAGGACTGATTCGGACAATATAAATGAAACACATCAAAATTGAAAGAAGACGACGAAGAGGATTTATAATAATGAGTTTGAGTGTTCGCTTTCTCAGTAGTAACTCAACGCGGTTTTTTGACTCGGACAAAAGTTCCTGTCCAGCCAACATATCAGGATCATCTCTATATTCTCCAAGACTTAAAGTGTTCTTGAAATCGGGATGTTGCATTTCATCTTGAATTTTCTTTACATTCTTTATTTCAGAACTCATAATGACACCGTGCGATAGTTGGAACGAAGTATAACAAGCTCCTACCACTTCGGATCCTATTTTTCCAGTCTTACGTAGTACTAATGCGAGTTCGAGTTCGAGTTGTATCCTGACTATTTTAGGAGATGAAGATTCTGACTAATGTCTATGCCTTCTATATGTATTGATTGAAGTGACGTGATGCTCTTTATATGGGAAATGTATAGGACGCAACTGTCGCAGCCCTATTAATTTATGAAAGGTAGAGAGAGAGTATGTGTGTAAAAGGAGAGGAGGGGAGTCACATTTTCAAGTAACAAGTCTTCGTAGGATCCGTATGATGTTATTCCTCCAGAAAATGTCTTGAGTTGAGTTAATGTAGAGGTTGTGGCATGCGATAAATTTGTCTTTGCGGTATGGCTGTTCCAATGTCATGTAGCGAAGCATGATGAGATGCTCTTATTCGATTCCAGAATGACTGAGATATTTGATTGATGAATTCTTCTAAGTATTGGAGTGAGAGATCTTCATGGTGCTTCGTGATACGTGTGTCTCGTGGGTGACCAGAGATGATTCGAGCTGCTCTATGCTGAACTCGTTGGAGCAAGAGCAGATAGGATGGTGCAGCGTATTTCTAAGCTGGAGCTTCATAAGTTATGAAGGATCTGATTGTCATGTAATAAATGCGCAGTCGGGTTTCGATTGAGAATACTTGACTGCATAGAATCGGGTAAAGTTGAAGGACTCTATTAGTTGCTATTTTAGCTACAGTTTGGAGATGTTGTTTGAAAGTGAGTTTGAATCAAGATCAACACCTAAATATCTTGCATTTGAAGAAAATTGAAGAGGTTCATCAAATAGTATAAACGCACATCTGCTTACAGGTCTTCGTTGAGTGCGCTATCTTCGAAACATTTTTATAATGCTATTAGATTTTGAAATATTTTGTAAAATGTTTAGAAAGTTATGTAGTGAGTGCGGAGGACCTTTAAGTGGTTCGTAACTAACTTGTAAAGATGAAGATTGGTTGTCTAAAAACCTACTAGCTGGTGTAAGAGGTTGGTTGCAAATCAATTAATTATATTGACATTGCCGCTTTGCTAAAAGTGAAAGAAGGTATGTAAAAATTACTTAGATTTTCTTCTAGGCAATGAGAAAATTTATAGGATACTATTGGAACTGCAATGTTTAAAATAATATAGTATTTTTTTTTTTAGTTTTCTTTTATCTAACAATTAAGATAAATAGTTTGAAATAATTTAACATTCTAGCAACTAAATTGAAAGAAATAAAATACATGCTCAATTAATAAAATCAGACTTAAAAGCATTCATGACAAGTCGACCATCTAATGTACTTAAAAGTAGTTACTGAGACTGAGACTGAGACAATAATGACTTGAAATGTACGAAGTGTCGAGCTAAAAGCTCATGACTTCCATGTGATTATTATGGCGGGATGTGGAATAAATAATTGAGTTGATTAGGGAGCAACTGTCGCATCCCTAAGGCAGTAAATGTAATGCATGATTGACGAGGCAAGGAGAGAGGAAAGCAATTGCATAAGCGAGGCAACGATGGTAAGTTAAGTCAGTGAGGCTGAGTTAGATTAAAGTTCCTTCCATAAAAAGTAATGATCATGATTTGAAGTTTGAGTGGTTAATCATGAGTTTCAGACAGGTGGTCTGTGGTGTAAATAGAGTGGTTATCTAGGATGGGGCATGCGGTGAGTATGACGGATTGGTTGGGCAGTGCCTAAGGTATTCAAGGTAGAATAAGGTGAATTGTTGACACGGTTCCAGAAAGAACGACATTGAGAATCAATGACATCTTTGAGCATCTGAAGAGACAAATCTTCATTGAGTTGTGCAATACGTGTGTCTCTGCTATGTTCTGTGATAATCCTAGCTGCTCGGTTTTGGACACGTTGGAGCGGTATGTGATGAGTTTGTGCTGCATGTTGCCATGCAGGGGCAGCATATGTCACAAGAGAACGAATCATCATGACGTAGGTGTTGAGTCTGACTTCAATTGTAAGTTCACGACTGCGAAGTATCGGGTATAATGCGAGAAGACGATTTAGAGCTCGACTGGCGATAGTTTTTAGATGTTGACCAAATAATAGAGTTCTATCCAAATCAATTCCGAGGTAGCGTGCATGTTGACTATATGGAAGTTGCGTTCCAAAAAGCGTGAGCTTCTGTAAAAGTCCTGTGTATCTTTTAGAGAAATGAACAACGGTGGTTTTATCAGCGTTGAGCTTCATTCGCCATTTTGTAGTCCAGTCTTCAATGGAATTAAGATGTCTTTGAGCATATAAGTGGGAATAACGGAGATTTCGAAAAGAAGAGCAAATAGCGGTGTCATCAGCGAAGGTAGCTAATTTAGTGTGAACATGGGTTGGAATGGTTGAAAGATATTGATCATGAAAACCCAATTTGCTGAGTTTGTATAAGAGTCCTCGATGCCAGACACGATCAAAAGCTTTAGAGGTATCCAGAAAGATTCCAATGGTGTGTCCTTTGTTGTTAAATTGTAAAGTAATTTCCTCAACCACTCGGACGAGTTGTGCAGTTGTATCATGCGCTGAACGGAAGCCAAATTGATGGTCAGGTATTAAATTTTGTGCTTGTACATGTTTAGTAAGACGGGCATGTAATAGTCTTTCAAAGAGCTTGCTCAAATTGGAGAGTAGACTAATTGGCCTATAATTTTGAGGATAGAGTAAATCCTTACCGGCTTTTGGTATTGTAACAACTTTGGCAATCTTCCACTGAGAAGGGAAGTAACTGTATTGCAGAATGGCGTTGAATAGTCTGGTAATGACGACAATCATCTTGCGAGATAGACGTTTAAGAGCAGTGGGAGATATGTGATCAGGTCCTGAAGCACGTCGAGGATGTAATTTGTTGATAACTTTTTGTACTTCACGAGGAGTGACAAGAGTTGACGGATCAAAAGATTTGGAGCGCAGATAGCGATGAACTCTGGTTATTGTGTCTTCATCATACGGTTCGGCATTGAGCATAAACTGAGTTTCAAAGTGATTTGCCAGTGCTTCAGCTTTGTCATTTGCAGTATAAACGAGTCCTTGGAAGCTGTTCAGAGGTCTGTTGATTGTCTTGGGAGTAGATTTGGTGAAAGATTTGACTAATGTCCAGAATTCATGATGAGGTTCAGTGAGCTGTTGTAGTTTAAATGACCAAGTATTAATTGCAATCCGCTGAAGGCGAAGTTTCACACGACGTGAGAGTCGATTCCAAAGTGTTTTATATAGAGGTTGTCTGGTGGTCTGCCATTTTTTACGTAGCCAGCGTTTGAGTGCAATGAGTGCTTGAGTTCTTAATTGTTCTGGAGAGATGTTAGAAGTAGAAAGAGATTGACGAGTGGATGTGGTAGTAAGACGTAAGGCAGATTTCATGTTAGAGGTTATGGTGTCAACAGCTGCGTGAATGTCATCAGAAGATTTAGTGGAAGCCGAGGATCAGTAGTTCTAGTGATGAGTTGGCAGTATCGGTCCCATTCAGTAGTGTAAATTGACGGTAATTGACAGTTTTCAGCAGAGTGAAGCTGATGAATTTCCATGATAACAGGGATGTGGTCGGAGTCTAAAGCTGATATGGCATGGGGCCCATCAATGATAGCTATCCCTTTTAATAAAGCCATACCCAGAATATCTGGTCTACCTCCATTTTTTGGGAAATTTGTAGGTTCTGTTGATGCAATAGGCACAACATCAAGGCGTGGTAAAGCATTGTAGAGGACAAGTCCAGCAGGATTGGAGTTACGAGAGTTCCAAAGTGAGTGTTTGGAATTTAAGTCGCCAGCTATTAAGACTCTAGATCCTAAAGCGCTTAAATGACGAATGTCATCAATGTTGAGTGGAGTTTTAGGTGCTTTATAGGCTGCAATGAGATTGATATCAGGGTCTTGCTAATGCAATGCATAGCAATCAGCCGCATGCTGAAGTCAGTGGTAATCCTGACAAAACTCGTAGAAGAAGCGTTGCTTCTCTTGCAGCCCGTCCAATTTTTCAGACAGGTACATACAACTTCCGTGTCCAAAATCCTGAATATCATGTAATCCCTAACACCAACCTTGTTAGAAAAATCAAGAAAGATCATGATCCTACCCTTCCCACCGCCAATACTCGTGAGCAAGAAGGAATTTCTGCTGATGAACAGGAAGAAGAGCTTATGAAGGAGCTTTTGATGTTGACTCTACAGATCAATTTCCTGATAAAAGTAGTTAATTGCCCAAATATTATTTTAAAACAATCCTTAGCACTTGGAATCTACAGTATTAAGATAGCTCTTTTAGCTTGATTATTAATTGAATGGTTTCTAGATGGCAGTTAGGTAAAATAATATTTCCTGTACCAGAAACTTTTGTTTCAAGTAGTTTTATGTTCACGGGTGCAACTTGGCTTTCGCAGTTTAATAAGTTTTATGCGCTGTATCTTCCAAAAAAAATAATATTGATAAACAGCGTGTAAAAGCTTTTACGGGCAATAAACGCACGTATATAGACTTTGTATTGTACCCTTTATATAAATAACTAAATCTTTTTCCGTACAGTTTAGTTTTGTTGACAGTCTACTATGCTAGGTTTCTTTTTTTTTAATTTATAATACAGAATAGGGAAATTTGTTAGTTCTTGCTTGATATTATTCTTCACTTCAAACACAGCGAAATGACAATTGAAGAGCTAGTTACAGAATATCAAAAAAAGAAATTGGGATTATTTTTAAATCCCGTACATGCTAGAGAAGTCAGTTTGTGTTTGTAAATTAATCACAGTAAACCGATCACAGCATTACAAACTATGGTGCCTATATTGTACGATGAATGCTTTCAAAAGAGTATTAGAGCAAGCAGTGAAGGCAGATTCCCTCCAAAACATAATCTTTAATTTTAAAGTCTTTCGCAAGAAATGAGTAGTGGAATGAAATGTGCAAAGTGTGTAATTTGAGCATGGAAGCCCACGTTGAAAATTTGTAAGACCCTTACAGCTCCTTCACAAGAAACGCGTCAATTATCTTCCTTGAATGTATGTAACTCCTATTCCTGGTTGTTACGCAACCATAATTGATTTTAGTATAACATTTGGTATGGAATGTGTTTGAGTCGTCGCAAACTAATTGGGCCGCTCGGGGTAACAAAATTGTAAGCTCCGTAAGTACATTTGCACAATATATTGAAAATAAAATACATTAGTGTCTAAATCTTGAATCTTTGATCGCAAATTTCTATCTTTTTGTATCAAACAACTGAATGTATATCTGAAGAGCAAAACGTTTGCGCTCGAAATTTCAAAATTTAGACAACAATGTATTTTATTTTCAATATTCAGTTGAAATTTTCTTATGGTTTCTCATTCCTTTTTTATTTCGAGCCAACTTTACATTCGAAAAATTTTCGGAACACGTTATTGCACTTCATTTGTGAAATGCTATGCACAATTTTGGAATATGAATATTTTGCTAAAGCAAGTTTCAAATTGTTGATGATATGATATATATCAACTCTGACGTTAGTGTTATTATAAATATGAGGCTCTGAAGGTGATTTTCACTTGCTTTCAACAGACTGTATTTCAGTAAGCCATCGTTTTTTTTCTCACTACATTACAGGGTTGCCATCTTTCTGTTCACGAAAATCGAAACAAGCTCTTTTCTGAGTGTCAGAGAATAGCAGTACATGCGGTAGGAGGTCCGGTGACACTTTCGCGGAATTTATTTTACCATTTAAGCTTTGAAATTTTATTTTAGGCCCAAACTAGAATTTTTATGAAATTATAACTTACTACCGATTTAGTTAAAATAGATTGTACTTTTGTTATTAGTTCTATTACTTAACCATATTTTAGTCATATCTAAAAATTTATTTTCGAACTGGTCTGTAAAAAAGGTTGTTCCGGGAATATGACGTGCTGAAAATTTCATAATGTAAACCCCAAAAATTGCGCTTTACCTTTCTTTCTGGTAGAACTCAGCACCAGCCCGAGGGTCAAACGCTTTACGGAGAAACCTTTCCAACAGAAAATTAGGCGCATATAGGAATAAAATGCCTGATTAATATAGGAGCGATCAATATCGATCTCCGGTAATCGGCCAATATCGGAAAAATGTCTCCCATTCGTTATTGTTCAACCTCGACCTCGACAAATATCGTAATGTTCCGTTATTGATATTGAATAATACCCATGTCCTACTGCGGTGTAAACTGAAGACAGTAAGAAACAAACGAACTGAAAATAATAGGATGTCAAAGTGCACAAGAAATGAGAAACGCACAAATAAAAAAAATCTTCCATATTGGTTGAAATCAGTGGAACACAATTTAATTAAAAATTTGCACTACGTTTTCGAGATGTGTTTGTCCGCTTGTTACCATCATGATCAACAAATTTAATATTTTCGATAAATCATGAATAATGTATGAAAGTACAATTAAGGGAGGGTTAATTTGATTTTTATCAAAAGAGTAGATATTACGTGTCAAAATGTGATATGACTGGGTTCATAGTGTTGCCATCAGGGTATCATTTTTTTTTCAAATGACCTTTCATCAGTTTATTGGATATTTTGTACTCCCTGGTGACATCCATGGTTTGCAACACTGTATTATATCCATCACAACTGACATAGTTTTATTTAAAAAATAAACTTTGTACCTGGTTGGCAACACTAAAATACTCAATGAAGACAATTTTACATGAATGTGTATAAGTTATAGAGAATTAATCATTTCATTTATTGTTGTAAGAAGTCTCAGATGACATACAAATTTTAGACAGGCCTGTCTTCGTACCATATTCTAGCTGCTTATTTCCTGCATTCTCAACTAAATTCTCAATATTCTCAACTAAACAGATTGCTTTATTGTTGTAAGTAAACACACGCTTATCCTAGATAAGGAAGTCTTAAAAGTAACTTTAAATTGTAAAAATAACCTGCAAATAATGCAGCTCTAAGGAACTTTACATTTATTTGCCGTTCAAAAGCTACTAGTGCCAGTTATTATTGTATCTATAAACTATTAGTTTATATGAAATCTTATATATCCATTCCCTACCTACAATATTAGAACCCAGAATCACGTTGTCACTACCCTACAGTGAGGAACTGAGGAAGATGTGGACGCAATTAAATCCGTATTCATCTCGGTGTTCGTCCCACTGAAATCTCAGAAAGAATCCTTCGTGCATACAACATACAAGGTTTTGCGAATTCGAAATTGCTTTAAATAATACGTTCATCAATTCCCGGAATATTGCATTCTGCCTATTGCAGGTCTTGAGATGAATATTTTTTTTTCATTCAATATGAATGCATTTTAAATGCGGATAATATAATGCAACTTAATTCTGTATTAAACAATAATAACAAGGATATTACAATATATATCAGAAATCTAATTTCAGCGAATTATAATCTTTTTCTAGTTCTCACATTTTGGTACTGCATTGTGACGCGTAGGTGGTGGTTTACCCTTATATTGCACAGAAGCCGAAATAAATAATATGGACAATGAAACTGGCATGTGAATATATTATTCAATAGCTGGAATATATCATTTAATTGCATACTTACTGATATTGCTTGGATACATGCGGATAACGGAGGGCCAGAAAAATTGACCTAGCCAGGTTTCCATCAGTAGAGGTTCCTAGTGCAGGCTTCAGAACATAAAAAAAAGTCACATTCCCGTCTAAATTAATCCTAAATTATATGTTTCTTAATAATTCGTTTCTTAAATTTAGTAATATATCGTTGCGCCTTCAAGCCTCCCTTCACACTAAAGACAGGAATAATAAATCACAAGGCACAGACGTAGTAAGCTCAAATAAACATAATATCTATATATGGTTAGGCTACAATTGACAAGTTGTTTAATTACTTCCTTTCAATTCGCTTGTTTCCAACTCAACACGGATGAACAATAGCTATAGATACAAATACAACATATTTAACCAATGCACACCCTCTTTAGTGCTTATGCAGCCCCTAAAGTGTAAATTAATTTCCTAGATTCTATATGCGACAGTATACTATAGAATCTATGTTATACTTACTATGTTGCCATGGCATTACCGTACTCGAGCAACTTCAGAAATTTAAATCGTATACCAGCATCTTGAATAATATTGTCGTCGGTTTTTTGTTCCTCAATATCTTGGTAAGGATGGCGTGACAGTTCAGGACTGATAAAAAATATCAACATTTAGACATTTGGTCATTATTTCTGGGAATCGGACATCTCTAGTACATGGAAGCAGGCAGTACAATATTAAAAGAAATTATCGATAGGTAGGATCGCGACGAAAATCTGATTAAACCAGTTCAGGATAGAATTCAATTCCAAACCTTTCCTGCTGCAGCATTGAACTTGTAAATTTAATAAGCCACGAAGTAACTCAGATAGTAAGGTATTTTTTAAGTTTCTAATTCATCTGCGATTATTATTAGGAAATAGAATTAATAATATAAAATATGTCAAATGGCATGCAAACACAATTTAAAGAAAACAGTAATCATTTTGTATAAAATTTGCCATGCAATGAGCAAACCACAACGAATTACTAAAGTTAAATTGTTTCGTTTTAATGTTGTTATATTTGCAACGAAAGTTGTTTCACTTTCCAGAGCAATTTGTCAAATATTCGAATATCTACAAACCAAATAAAGTGCACTTGCTATAAAAAATATGACACGGCGTCTATGTTAATTAGTCTTTCTGTAGTGATTATACGTAATGTACTTTTTGAAAGCGTTAGCAATACAATCTTACCAAGCATTCGTACTATCCCTTATATCATAAATGAACCATACAAACTTATATGATTTACCCGTTAGAAAAGTAAATGCGTAAACGTGTTAACCAGGATATAATAGCAAAAAAAATAAAGCGTTTGAAGTGTATTTGTCATCTTCTTTCACATTATCAATAGAATTATGCATAGTTTATTTGTGGTATTTTATTAATAGATTTTCCATTTTCTCGTTGCGATTCACACTATCTTCGTTCAATATAATATAAACAATTGACTAAAACTTAACAAATGAGTTAGATTTTAAACTAATATATAATCTAAAAGAATGATAAATTAAAGAGAAAAACGCATCGTGCCAGCTCGTAGTTTGGATATGGTTTTCTGTAAAAGGTTTTCTCCATTGTGAAATAATTTGTGAACCAGTCACACTTTATCAGCAAATAAATCATTAAGCTGATAGCTTTGGGATCATGGAGATTCTGGTTTGATAATCGGCGGTGGCACATTCAATTATTGAATTGGAATAAATAAAACTGAGTCATTTTCCTCTACCACTAGAGGAAGATTTCTCAGTGCCTGTATTTTTTTTTGTTTTCACGCAAGACGTGTTCTTTTTGTCAATGACTGCGAATCTTTATCTCTGACGCTCTCACATATAATGTGTCTGGAGGAGCGAGGTGACTACTGATTATGTTGTTTCTGACAACAATGTACTTTTAATCATGAAAAGAAATTGTTTTATCCATACGGTACTACTAAACCATATGTACATTATCCGCGCATTTTTTGGTAATGACTACCATTGGCAAATAATTTTATATTCAGGTTAGGAACTGTCGCAGTCAGCTTTCGGCTAATTCGAGTAAAACGTTGAAAAGGATGGTAAACTAACCTTGTGAAGTAATTTAAGGTATTAGAATAGCTTTAGTATAATTAAGACATTGCAGTTGTTAATATATTTATTTAAATACTTTGATCAATTAAATTATTTTTTTCTTTCAATTGATACAGAAGCATAGGGCCTGACTAACATAAATTGAAATAAGTTTACACAATGTTTTTGAAGCTTGACTTAAACACCAGAACTGATTTGAAACATACAATTTCAAAACTACAGGTAAGTTTTGTCGGTTCTGGTTTCGTCGAGAAACAATTAGACAAATCAAAATACTGACTCATATGAAACAGAGAAAGATACATTCATTCAAGTTGCTTCTGGACTGTAGTAAGGAAGTATAGTTTGTACAAAAAAGAATCAAAATTTACAATAAACCTTACGATAAGTCAACATATTACATTTATTCCATTTTATCATAACTCTAAGTCCAGAATCATTATCGACTCTTAGGAGCAGATTTCCTTGAAACTTTGATCCAAACTGGAGGGCACGGAAAGTTTGAATTTTGGTGTTCGATTACAATTGAAAATTACATGAAAAGATAAGGCTATGCCGGTATTTCTAGTAATACATATTTTAAGGACCAAATCTAACACTTAATCCTATCTTCTTAATATTCTTAAAACCATTATAACGTGTGGGTTATTTGTGCTTTTCGGTTGAATTTTTCTAGCTGCTGCCATTCTATAGTACTTCTTAGGAGTGCAAACTATATTTAAAAATGGACATCCCCTTCTTTCCGTGTACACTTCAATCCTGACTAACATCATGCTGGAGGGGTTATTAAAGAATCTAGTCTGCAATAATACATAACAATATATATTACGAAGAATGGGGAAAATGTAATGCTTCTATTACTATGTATAATATCAAAATTACTTCTTTGGTATGGTGGATCTTTGAGGGGCAGATCTTTTGGAACCCCTAATTTAAACTTAGATTCGGAATACTTTATAACTATGAATTATTAATCGATATGCAATGTCTACTTAACTTCATGACTACTTTCCTTGTTGCAAATTGCAACAGCAACAATAGAGGATTTTTTTAAATACGATAATTGCATCGAAGTTATTTTTACAGAATGCTATATTTTAGTATTAACTCTACAAACAACCATACCCGCTTCGCATTAGTACTAGGAAGCTCTTGGATACTAACCTGATGAGCCAAATGTCACAGTCAGTGACCTGGTGGTATGTTCGTGAAATCGAATTGTATCATCAAGGTAGATCTTAAAAGCTAAAGGCAGATATTATTGACTTGTCAAAGGTGCCAACGTGATACAGTTATTTTCAATAATATCTTCCCAGAATTCTATGATTGTGTACCACGTTTTCTGACAACGAAAGTCTATTTTAAGCCTCCAAAATGGCATCTACTTATCCACCCATAATCCTAAGTGGATATTTCTTGAATACAACATAGATTTCATTTGCTATGACATCACATGTTTTGTCATTATTTAAAGCAATTTTCTACTTTTTTTAAAGAAAACAAGATCTACATTATGCAAATTTGGGTTCGACTAGGATAATTTTCAAATAACCCTCACATTGTATCACATACAAGATAAGAGTATATAAGAAAATAAATATCACATGGGTGGAAAACGCACTATGGATTACGCAAGGACACGAAAATAATGACTGATTCTACACACGATCTACAGGATTCTATACCACTTAAAACAGTGAGTTTTACTAGAGATACGAAGCAGTTTCATGTCCAGCACCTGGGTATACTTATTGAGATTGAACAGAGTTTGTTAGTCCTTCCAGACGAATATAAAGGATGTTAAGTAAACACATAGGTTATCATCACCAACTTTTACATGTATCCCCCCCCCCGCATAGTTAATAGACTTAGGATAAGAAATTTCCAGTTCATACAAGAAAATAAAATAAGATTGGGAAAGATAAGAATATCTGCAATTTTAAAGTTACTTATGTTTCAGTCCTTCACTTTCTTAGGAAATTCCAATTGCACTGGAGATTTTTGCAAGCTCAAAATCTTACTCCTATGTTCGAAATTCATAAAACGTACCTAACAATTCCAAAATCCCAATAATTTCAAAGATTTGCAGAACACGTTGGGAAATAGATTTCAGGTACGTTGTAAGCATACTAGGAAAATACATACATAATTTGTGCTTTTGTAATAAAATTATATACAAGTTGATAAATTGCAGATTTTTTTTTTTTCAATTTGTTCATCAGAGATCAGGTCTATTACAAAAGATTGATACCCCTTTTCGGAAGTAAGATCTCATGGAAGAAATGATAGCATCTTTTGCACCTTACAGATCAGAGATCAGGGAGCAGGATGGATAGCGTCTTATTCATCACTCTTTGATGTGAAAGGTACGTCTTCTACTCATTTCTAGCAGAGTATTCTTGAAACTTGTGCCTCGGTATTATCTTCCCTTTTCACTGTACACAACTTCTTCATTATAAGTCAAAGTTCTTTCTTTACAGGAATTACAACATTATTTCTACTTTCTTCCGTAAAATATGAAAACTTTCAAATACACATCAATGCATTCCTTACGTATACTTGCTTTATAACCTACTATAGTTCGTCAACTTCCAACTGGCAAAGAAATTAAGTTAAGCAGATTCGGAAAATCACCATCACAATCACTGCAGATCGTCATCATCAAATATCTCTTCGAAATCATTCAAAAAGTCGGCATGAACATCTTTCTCGTTTGCCGCCAAATACATTAACAGGCCATCACAACCTCCTGCTTCTTCCATCTCCTTGTATGGTCCAGCTCCTTCAGGAAACATTTCATCTGCTACAACGGTAGGCTTCATGTTAACGGTTACCTACTTATAATTATGGAAAGTGACAAACGTTCCGTCAAATAAATCAAAATTACAGTAGGAATATCTCATCTAATTCCTTGCCTTTGGGTATGGCTCTCTGGATTGAAGCTACATTCTACCTCTTTGAATGGCCATGTTTATACTTTGGATAAGAAAGGTACTTGCTCTATCATCACCAGATGATTGTGTGATACGCTTACCTATTTCTTTTTATGAAGTTGAGGCCTTCTTTCCCCCATGAACCACTGGATTGGATAGCAATGGGTACGAAATGGTACTTCTGTGCAAGATTATTATATTTTCTTCTTTTTTCAGCTTCTTTTCGACTGGCGATATTTCCCTCCTGGATTGAGGAAAAAGGGAGGTTGGAAGGAGCGAACGTGTCTGAGCAAGTGAAGTCCCAAATTAACGATTTGTCTCTCTTGCAGGGTAACAGAGTCATCCAATATGGTCTTTTACCGTCTGTTCTGCTACATCCAGTAGGTTCTCGTACTGCAGGAATGCCAACTGAGATTAGTGCTCTCATGATAAAGTCATTAACATTCGAGTGACGAGGATGTCTACCTGCGCTTTTGAAACAAGAAAGGCCATGTAATCCCTTTTATTTACTTCACTTTTACATACCTGACAGTTGTGACTTTCAAAAATATCTGCACACAGACTAATTCCAACTGCTATTCGGAAACATTCATTGCTCAGATGAAGACCGAGAGGGGGCGAAGATAGAGCTTTGAGGCAAGCACCTGCTTCGAAGGAAGACGCTACAATTATTCTGGCTTTGTCTTCTAAGTTATCTGCAGTCTGAAGTAAAACGTAGAGGTATGTTTTAATAATGGGTTCATCACATGTAAATTGCTTTGATCTAGTGTCGAGTTCGGGCAAGAACGATCCAACCGATAATGACCAAGTTGAAGAGCAAGTCTCAATCTCAGAATCCCCATGATAACTGATATCATTTTGGATAAGTGAATCAATCAGGCATCGGGAACCATAGAATGACGCCAAGAAGGCAGGCATAGCCAAGTCTAAGGCACAACCAATGCCTAAACCTCTACTTTCTTCATAATAAATGAAAAGGTATTGATGTTCATAATAACATACATGACTGGTTTTCTTTACCTTACCAGCTGAAGCTATACCACTTTTAATTATTAGCGGAACATATATTTCTTTGCATTCCTACAAAACAAATACTAACGTATTTCTAAGAGAATAACAGTCTCTAT
Source organism: Lepisma saccharinum (assembly GCA_022664845.1). Taxonomy (NCBI): domain Eukaryota; kingdom Metazoa; phylum Arthropoda; class Insecta; order Zygentoma; family Lepismatidae; genus Lepisma; species Lepisma saccharinum. The sequence goes on along the minus strand of JAGDQP010009710.1, from coordinate 19,315 downwards.
GTAATTACCGTTATTTTGTGTACATCTGTAAGAGATCAGTAAAAGCGGCGAGATCGGAGCGATGTAATCATTTTAAGAATAAAATGATATTCTATTTTTCGTTATTCATGACTACATTGACAAGCATTCAACGGTTGATCTCTGAAGCAATAAAACATGTTATTGTCACTTTATAGAAACTATTATAGACATTCTGAAAAGTTTCATTAAAATTAAATGGAAACTTAATATAGTAGAAAAAATAATTTAAATATATTGCTGAAATATATTTCCATGAAACTGACTAGAAACTTTTATAAACATAGGCCTAAATGTTCTATTTCGCCTAATAATCATAAATATTAAAGGCAAAAACATTAGGTAGCGAATCCCCAAGTAAGAGTATTGATTGATTTCTTAAAATAATTTAAAATCAATAATTTTACATATTATGATTAAATATTAAGACATAACTGTAATACCTTGGGCAATTAAAATCTTAGCCAACAGAAAGCAGTGCATGTAACAAATTAGTGGCTTAATAATTTCATTCCTGTGTAAAAATGTTAGTTTCTTTCCTTTCCTTAATATTACATCTTTTACTCTCCTTAAACAAAATCCTTTACTGAACATCCCTTGTATACGAATTAGTAACAAAACATAAAGTTACTTCAACTTTCTTCATTATAAATGAAAACGTGTTGACGTTGATTATAACATGCTCACAGTACTAAATGTTTTCTCGTATTTGTCGCTATTAATCAATTTTTGTTGGGACGTAATATAAGTGTCTTATACCTGGCGTTCCTACTTAACAACTATTAATGTATTTCTTAGAAAATGAAAGCTTGTATGTTATTATATATCTTACAAAGTATTTTCTGTATGAGGACTATTTGCCTCCGAAAATGAAACACTTAAAAATCATTTAACAATATTGATTACTTATACAGTCTCGAACCCAGAACTAAAGGAGTGGATTCTAACGTTTTTATGAGCTAATTTCGTGTGAAAAAAGGAAGTACTCAGCTGGTTCGTGCATAAAATTAGGGATAGACACGAGCGAGTTCGAGTCGAGTTTTCATTAAACTTGACTCGTAAGAGAAATCTTGTAACCCGACTCAGCAAATATTGTCCAACTCGACTCGAAATTCACTCGAGTTCGAGTCGAGTCGAGCTAAAACGTGCCAAAGCCTACAGTATTAATGTATCTGTGCTGTCTTCTTCTCCTCACCCTACCTTACACTCCATTGGTACTACTCACCCTATCCGATACACTCAACGCGTGCCTCATCCTAGATAACAATCTCACCTACAACACAGACCACCTGTCTTCACTTTATGGGATAAAAATCTAACTCATAAACATTCCTAATTCTATTGAAGGAAATATATCCAACTTAGCCTCAGTGATCTCATTTTAACATCTTAGTATCGCTGAATTAAACATCTTCCTTCCTATTAGCCTCGTCACATTAACTGACTACACCCTCATTTTGGTATTCATTGACTTCCCTTAGGGATTCGACAGTTGCTCCCTAATAGAGCTGTGCAACGAGCGGATTTCGAGCGCTCGAAATCTGAAGCCCGAATCAGTCACGTTCGAAACGTGGGAGAACTGGCAAAAAATCAACTTCGAGCAACTTCGAGCGTGAATAGCATCCGAGCGCTCGAACTGTTCGATCGGAGTTCCTGCTCGAATTACGCCATCAGATTACATCTTTGTCTTTATCTTCCTGTAACTGGTTAAAGGAGGTTCAGTGTTGCCAACTAACCTAATAATAATAATGGATCTAACAAAAACATTTGAACTGGGATAGACTTATACGAAATCACGATTTTGACCTATAAATACGAGAGTTGGTGAAAATAAGGTAAATCCACAATTTTCAACATACCCCAATAAAACTTTGCACAACTTCGTAATTTGACAAGACGAAGAACCAAAATTTGACCCATATATGCGAGGTTTGGTCAAAATATCGCAAATCCACA